>CAJQZP010000885.1:15297500-15317500 GCA_907164705.1 Parnassius apollo
CTACTGTGCATTTTGTGCACGGCTTCCACGGGGAAGCCTTGGGACTTAAGGTCCTCAAGGATTTCCTCGTTGGAGAATTCGAAAGGGACGCCTTGGATGACGGCCCTGACCTTACGCTCTTCCGGGAGAGCGTAAGTGTGATAAGAAATTATTTCGGCTGTGAATAGCCTGGTGAGTTGACGGAAATCCTCGATTGAGCTGGGGATGATTTTGATAGCCTCCCCGAGGTTGACGGCATGGTCGTACTTGATTCCTGCATCATAACAGGTTTTAGATAACTTGGTAAATTTAGCCTTGTCTCTTAGGAAGACAGGGGGCGGGACTTGCTTCTTAGCAAGGACTGGGGCACATCGAGAGGATGGTTTTGTCGGAGTTGGGATGTCTAGTGACATAAGTGGGACGGCGGCAGCGGCGGGGGCTGCGGAGGTTGAAGGAGCGGCAGGGGCCGCTGAGATAGGGGGGGGTGCGTTTTAACGGGGCGCGCTTACCGTTGCGCTTGGAGTTAACGGTGGTAAATGTAGACTCCCCGGTTCCGTCGGAGTCATAGGACTCCGATGAACCGGAGCCTGAAGTGGTGGCGGGCCTCTTCCGGGAGGCCGGCGCCGAGGACTCGGAGCATGCGTACTCCATCTCTACGGGGGCAAAAGACTCGAGGGGGGCAAAAGAGTTCCTCGTTTCGAGATATGTCGCGATTACTGGCGGCGGATGGTGTGCCTGAGGGGCAGGGGGGGAGCCTGGGCGGCGATGGTGGCGATGGCGGTGAGGACCGTCTCATTGTTATCTAAACCATATTGGTTTATGAGGGCGGCGAGGGACTCAGTTAAGCTGTATGTGGCCATTTTGGGGCAGAAGAGCTAAGCTCGGTAACGGTTGGGACGGGTCCCTGTTCAGGTTCCCTGAACAGGGACTTGAACGCGAGAAGTACTACGAGACAATACACGTAAAAAAAAATTGAAAAACGGAGGTCAGTCAAACCTCCCTGCCCGAAGACAGGGGGGCAAGAACTGTTAGCGTGAAAGTGACTCACCAGCCTCGACGCTGCTCAGCGTGAACAGGACAGCGGAGGCGCGGGAGCAGGAAGCACTACCGTACTGGTACGAGAGCGCGGACCACCTGGAGGCGACCGTCCGGGAACGATGCCACCGGCGGAGTGAGCACTGCGTCAGCGCTGTACAGCGCGAGCAGGACAGCGGAGGCGCGAGAGCGGGAGAGCACTACCGTACGAGGACGAAAGCGCGGACTACCTGGATGCGACCGCTCGGAAGCGATGCCACAGGCGGAATGACATTACTGCATCATCAACTTGTAATAAATACTTGCATAAGCTTTATATAGCTTCTATACAGGTAGGCGTTTTGCAGCGAGAAATTTTCATAATCTCATAGGAAATCAGAAATTGTACGCGGACGAAGTAGCGGACGAACGCTAGTTAACTTCAAATCTTATTCATGTTTAAAATCTAACACAAGTAATAATATATTAAGTTTTTATAATCTCAGAAACAATAACATACTAATTAAACAAAACTAGGACAACAAACTCAGTAATAAGGATTCTAAATATAAGTCACAGCCACAATAAGCTTGTCACGCGTTGCCAATACTTGATTTTCCTTACCTTGATAAAGAAGCTTAAGTTAGGTAGTAATTTTTTATGGAATACTACTGAATAGATGGATCATACGATAGAGACACACCCTTGACTCATTAAAATATTTATTTCACAAGAAATTTCATCTTTCACTTATCTTCTTCTTAGGCTCTGATAAACTACTTTTCCAACCAACAGTTCATATACTTCTCATTTGAATAATGATTTTATGCAAATTTTCCTTTAAGAACCCCCTTACATTTCGGCGTTACGCATTACATTAGGTATTTACGCTCCGAGCGGGCGATGACCTACGCGAACGACACTATTTTATATCTTTTCAAACGCTTGCACTACGGTATTGTGAGTATAGCGACTAAACTTCATTTTTTATCAAAGGAATATAAAAAAAAAAATATCTACTGCTTTGCAATACAAAACAAAATAATTTGGTTTGGTTGCCACCGGAAAAAGTCCTAAAGGAAAAGTGAAGCTGCTTGAGCAAAGGTTACTGAAAAAAAAAAACTTAAAAACAAAAGGCGTGAGAAAAGGAATAGATTATTATTTAGCAAAGGGGAAGATATAAATTATGGTGAAAATTGTGCTAGAGAGGATATAGTTCCAGAAATAATGGAGAAAGAAAAAATTACTTTCATCAATAATTTAAAGAAAAGCAAAGAAGAAAGAGAAAAAATTGAAAAAGAGATTGAATTTTACAGAGTTTATGCAGTGAATGGCTGGAATTGAGAAGGAAACTGTTAACAGCCTTTAACTTCGGCCGAATTATAAAGAGGCGTTCAAATATCGGTTGTAGTAACCTAGTAAAAAGATTCTATATAAAGATGGCATTAGTCACGTCAAATCAATAAAACATGGGACTGAAAACGAAAAAATAGCTCTTGAGCAAATTTCAAGACACTGGATTAGTTATACAACCATGCGTAATGATTTCTTATATTTACGCGAACACTACACATTGAAATAATACTAGTTTTACGGAATTTATCGCGTATATTTAACTTTTTAAATACCCGACGTTTCGAACGCTTTACAGCACTCATGGTCACGGGCGGGACTGAGATGTTCAACGTCCATATGTCATAGTTAACCGCGGTTACCATAGATTAAAATTTAACTTTTGTTCCGATCTATACAGTATGAACTTATGGTATCTTGAAGTCTTGCAGTTGTATGCTTGGGTTAGGATTTAATTTTATTTATTATAGGATCCCAAGCAGATGGTAGCACCCAGCCATCTTCTGTATTGAAATTAGGATGTTTTTTGATTTCAATAGCCTCGCGAATCATCCTTGGAAGGAATCGGTGTTCTTTAGCGAGGATTTGCGGTCTATCAAATCTAATGTAGTGACGGGGGCGATCCTGTACGTGTTCACAGACTGCAGACTTCCCGGAGCGTCGATTCTTCACATCAGCTATATGTTCTTTAACGCGGGTTTTTATTGATCTTTTAGTTTGTCCTATGTAGGAGAGACCACATTCACAATCAAGCTTGTACACTCCTGCATCTTGCAGAAGGACATTACACTTGACTTATGGTAAGAACTGACCAATCTTCTTCAGCGGCTTGAAGTATGTTTTGATGGAAGCGCGCTTCAAGATGTAGCCAATCTTGTCAGTGACTCCTCTAACATATGGCAGTACAGCAGGTACACGCTCGACTGTGGCCGGCTTCACTCGTTCACTGTGACGTAGGCGCGGGACTCAAAGCTTGTTGTCATGCAAAACTTGCTTGACATGGTGGAGCTTGGCAGCCAGGTGTTTACTGTCACAGATCCCTCGTGCTCTCTGAAACAAAGATTTACCCATGGTAGCTAACTGTGAAGGATGGTGGTGAGAATCACCGTTTAAATATCTATCTGTATGGGTCTTTTTTCTATACACAGTATGGCTCAAGGTGTTATCAGGATTCCGAATTACTAACACATCTAGAAAGGCTAAGGAATTGTTTGCCTCTAACTCCATTGTGAACTGAATTTTAAAATTTATAGTAGAATTGTGAAAGTGTCGTCTACGTACCGCTTGTAGAATCTTGGATTTATGGGAGAACTAAGCAGGGCTTTCTCCTCAAAGTCTTCCATGAATATGTCGGCGACAATGGGAGATACAGGTAAGCCCATCGCCACACCATCTACTTGCTTGTAGAACTCCTCCTTCCACAATAGGTAGCCAGATGTAAGGCAGTGTCTGAGTAATACTGCATATTCTACGGGCATGTTGTTTTCTTCCAGCCTTCTAGTTACAATTGAGATGCAGTCTTTAACAGGTAAGCATGTAAACAATGACTGCACATCAAAACTGACCATAGTTTCATTGTCTGCCAGATGTAGGTCTTTAATCTCGCTGACAAAATGGTAGGAATCTTTTATGTGTGCTCTTGTATGTCCTCTGAGCGGTGAGAGTATTTTCGCTAAGTGTTGAGCCAATCTGTAAGTTGGTGAATCGATTTGGCTCACTATAGGACGTAATGGAGCATTGGGCTTGTGTATTTTTGGTAACTCATACAATTTTGGTGATTTGGCGCACGTAGGTATTATCCATTTTACGTCCAGATTTAATTTTTCGGAGTGATTCTTTATGAGGTCACTAGTTGTTTTAGTGTGCTATTTGTTGGGTCGTTTTTAACATTTTTATAAGTACTTATATCCGACAAAAGTTCTTGTATTTTAGAATTATAATCTGACGTATCCATGACTACAGTGGCGTTTCCCTTATCTGCGCGGAGAATCGTAAGTTCTGGTTTATTGCGTAGGTTCTTTAACGCTATAAATTCGTCTTTGGGAAGATTCGGTTTAGGCACTAAACATCGACGTAACATAGACGAAATGTCTTGACGTATCGCCTCCAAATCTTCTTTCCGCATATTGTTTTTAAATAAACAGTCCTCGAGACTACAGATAATTTCTTCGTACGGTAATTTGCGGGGTGTAATAGCAAAGTTGAGGCCTTTGGATAAAACCCTAATTGTTGCATCATCCAGTGTTTGTTTTGACAGATTGTAGAGCACGATTAATCTATGATCTGTGTTTGTCAATGGTTGCTTTTGGTTCTGGCATTGATTCAGATGTTTGACATTTGACTTGTTCGTTAACTTTTGATATTTTTCTATATGTTTGTTTTTGCATTCGTTATATTTACTGATTTCGCGTTTGTTTAATGTTTCCATGCAAAAATTATAGTCAAACGTCGTTAAAACTTTCTTTAATTCACTGGCTGATGTGTCTATGGATTTATTTATGTCATATAGATCGGAGCGTTTTTGTTGGATTACCGTCCGTAACAACTTTTTACTCGCCTGATTTAAGATCTTAGCGCTTCCTCGAATGTCCTTTTTGGTTGATATTTTGACACACGTAGGAATGAGATTATGGTCTCGGCATCTCTTCAAGAAATTTAAGGCTGTTATATATCTTGCGTGCTTGGTCTTTAAATCTTCTAATCGGCGTATTTTATTTGCAATTACCAGTCCGTACTGGTTTACATAATGATTTCTTATATTTACGCGAACACTACACATTGAAATAATACTAGTTTTTACGGAATTTATCGCGTATTATTAACTTTTTAAATACCCGACGTTTCGAACGCTTTAGAGCACTCATGGTCACGGGCGGGACTGAGATGTTCAACGTCCATATGTCATAATTAACTGCGGTTACCATAGATTAAAATTTAACTTTTGTTCCTATCTATACAGTATGAACTTATGGTATCTTGAAGTCTTGCAGTTGTATGCTTGGGTTGGGATTTAATTTTATTTATTATAGGATTCCAAGCAGATGGTAGCACACAGCCATCGTCTCTATTGAAATTAGGATGTTTTTTGATTTCAATAGCCTCGCGAATCATCCTTGGAAGGAATCGGTGTTCTTTAGCGAGGATTTGCGACGGGGGCGATCCTGTACGTGTTCACAGACTGCAGACTTCCATGACAACCGTGCGGTTTATTTATTGACGACGAATTGCCATATCTAGGCGCTACTCCTGACGGTATATGTGTCGAGGAAAACATGGTGGTAGAAATTAAATGCCCTGTTGCAGCTCACCAACTAACTTTTACCGAAGCAGTTACAAAAAAAATACCCTTTTATAAAACCGATAAAACTGGTACGATTATTATTAACACCAATCATAATTGGTATTACCGGATTCAGGGTCAGCTTCACATAACCAAAAGAATAAGATGCCTTTTTGGACTATGGCTGGGTGAAAATATTCCCATGAAAATTGATATAATAGAAGAAGATGACAAGTTCTGGAGACGTAATGGAAAATAAATTAACTAGGTTTTATTTGGATTGCATATTACCAGAACTCATTGATCCAAGACATACGAGAAAAATCATATATATTACTATTTATATAGAAAAAGCTGTGGAAGAAAGCGCAAATAAAAATAAACTACCCAAAAAAAGAAAACAAAATGATTTAAATCAAAACAAAAAAAGACAATGAATTACAAGAAGATGCTGTACAAGAGAAAAAAGAAAACGACAAAGAGAAGGAAATAGAACTAAGGAAAGAAAAAGAGGTTGAAGAGAAAAATGAAGACAACGAGAACGAAGACGAAAAAAAGAAGATTTTGTCGGGCTATTGAAATTTCCGAATGTAAATATGTGTGAATACGGAGAAATAAGTGAGAATGAAGAAGTTCAATCAACCAAAAGAATAAAAATACTTGGTGAAAGAAACTTAAATTTCAGTGAATTTTAGTTATATTCTATTTGCTTATAAAAAATACAACATATAATATGACATACACTTGTGCTAATTCTACCTACTTAGCTACCTACTTTACCTACCTACCTACCTACACTACCTACACTACCTACCCTACCTAGAAACCTTTCTCAGACTTTAAAGAATATTTGATAAAAATATATTAACCGAGTTGGTCCAGCCATTCTTGAGTTTTGCGCTTAGCAACACATTTAGCCATTCATTTCTATTTATATAAAATATAATTAAAAAGATACATCATGTTTCAAGCCAGGCTGATTTATACTAAAGGTATAGTTTCTACCCGCGGTCTCGAAAGCGTTTAACAATTTTATTTGTAACTATAGCCCGAAAAGTACATCCATGTCAATAGATAATGAATAAAAACAAAATTCGATCACTATAAATGCGCTACACATAAAAATTAATTTAACTTTCACGATGATTTTACCTTCTGTGATTTCGCCACTCTGTGACGAAACAAAGAACGGCAACGCAAGTGGCGATAAGGCGCGGGCCGCGGCGCATCTTTTCTGTCGCATGCGGGTAGCGGAGAGGCGCGGAGAGGGGTCGTTAGCTCCGCCCAAATGCACAAGGCCATTAGCGTGAATACAAGACCGAAAATCCCGACAGACCAACGAACTTAGCGGGGCATTTTGGTAAAAAGGCCGGACAACCTTAATTTTTTAGCCTTAGTATAACATGACAATTATTTTTAAAGTAAAACAATGCTTTTTATTATTTATCATAAAATATTCTGAAATTCTAATGAAATGACAATAAAATTGAATAAATCAGTCCTAAATCAATTAATCATTCAATATTCATTAAAATATTAATTTAAATAATTGCAATATTATGTATGTAAGAAAAATACAATTTCTTTTTGTACGAAGAATGGGCTCATCACAAATTGTGGCCAACTTAAGTAATAAATCGACATGCATTTCATTAATGAAATGCATGTCGATTTATTACTTATATCTCTAAATTACACTAGTGATATTAGTTTTACCGCATCAAACAGGAACACTGAGAAATTAAAAATCAAACAGCAATCACATTATAACCTAAAACTTATATGTGCGACTGTCTAGTAGTTTTTATCGATATCCTATGTTATAATAGTGCAGTGTTAATAACAAAAAGTAGAAAAAAGTTGTAGGTTCTTCAAAATATGAAATACTAGGTGAATTCTCCAGAATTACTAAAAATAATATTTTTAGTAGTTCCGGAGAAAATAGTGACGATTTAAAAAGTAAAAATAATGGTAGAGTTTAAGCAAATGTAGATGATTATTTTGGTATAAATTTTTACGTCAAAATGATGTAAACTTTGGAGTTATTGGGGCTTGTATCGAAGCTTTTTCGGTAGATAATTGAATTATGTAAATTTTTTTCCCTTACGTGAAAGGCATATAACGAAAATGTATTTAATAATTATTAAAGTATAGGATATTTGTGACTTAAAAATATTTTTTCGATGGTCGATATTCAATAGAATCTACAAATTAGAGCTCCCAAATCATGTCTCTCCGAGTTTTGGCCTAAACATGCATATTGAGAATGATTGTTATTAAATAAATAAATAAGTTATCTAAAATTTGCCTTGATCTTATTGTAGTAGAGAAAATGAACTAAATTTACCAAGTAAATGTTATTTCAAGCAATGAACGGAAAACATATAATTTCAACGAGGAAACCTTGTAATTTAGCGTTTTTTTTGTAATATTAAAGCATTAAAATAGCAAAAAACGAGAGAGTAACAGAAAGAAGCAGGGCTTGCTTTATGGGTTATAACCATTGCTTGCTTTATAACCATTGACTTATATATTACTAGCGTAAGGACCGGGCCGACCGAACAACTAAAACGGACCAGTGCGCTGGCCCTAAAATAACAGTTTAGGTCCAACGCGAATCGGTCGACAGTGGTGTGCGCGTAGGACAGATTTGCCTGTCATAAATATGTCTAGTTGCGTGGTAAAAGGATGCAAAAATTACGATACAAAGATTAAAAAGGAACATGGGATATCGTATCATCGGTTAATAACTTATACTAATTTTGTTACAATATAAACGCATTTTTAAAGTTTAGTTACTTTACCAAAATTAGGCCAGGATTGATGATCGATGGCGCCAACGCCTGAACAGACCATTAATTTGGCATAAAACCAAATAATGATGAGAACCCCAGTAGACCCTTGTATCTACCACAGCGCCCCTCAATCTTTCATCCACAAGTATGAAATCTATCATGCTTCGATCGTCACCTCTTTCCCAAGTATACATGTGAATCCTCTTGTTGCGAAAGCAAGTGCTCGTCACAAAAAGTTTTTTTTTCCATACATACGGTGAGGAGAATTTCACCATTCTCATTTATACTTTCATCACCAAACGTTCCCAATATCCTTTCATAACCAAGCCTACTCACCCCAACCCTTCCATTAAAATCTCCTAGCATAATAATATTTTCATTTCCCTTAAACTTCATTACCACCATCCTTATCATTTCCCAAAAATGCTCTCGGATATAAGTGGGCTTAGACATGTCTGGGGCGTAGACCCCTAACACAAACAACTTCTTTAAGCCCACTTTCATTCGTATCCATAGCAGTCTTGGGCTTACACATTCATACTCTTTCACACATTGGCCCATTCTTTCTGAAAGGATGATACCTACTCCCTGGCATGCCCGCTCGATCTCTTCTTCACCAGACCAGTATGCGGTATACATGCCATGTGCAGTAACATCCTTCCCCTTCCTTTTCGTCTCATTTACACATAATACATCTATTCCTCTATCATACATCATATTGCATACTTCATCCATTTTATCATTCATTGCCCCACATACATTCAACGTAGCCAGACGGGCCTCTGCAATCCACTTTTCGCCTCTCTGGAAGACAGAACGTGACGGGTGGCGAACCTCGTCACCGGTTTTCCTCCCGGAGATTCTTCGCATCCGCTCATGGTGCGAATTTTGATAATATGTATAATATGTTTTTTCATGTCATTATATTACTTAAAACTAATATTGCTCACAACAACTTATAAACTCTACTTCAAAACAAATAAATTAAATAAGCAAAATGGCGGATTGTGTCAGCGCTACTGAAGTAGCAATCGTGTCCTGGCCAAAAACTATTTCAGTGCTTGTAAGCACTTGCTAGCGCTTTTTTCTGCCAAACGCATCCATTATATAGTTACATTATACAAGGAATTTAGAAAGACATCAGGGTTAGGGATTTTCGGTGATCATCGGAATTAAAATTGAAACATCGCCACATGTCAAACATCGACACATTGATGTCAAAGAACTAATAATCGATTAATAAGAGCTTGTGAACAATACAAACCCGCGAAATCAATATCAACTATTTCTTTCAGGATTCCTAAAGGCATCGATCACTTAAAAAATATACTTATGATGTTTGTAAAACTCATTGTCAAGTGTAAACTATAATGTCACAGTTGTCACTGCTTTCGCTTTGTTATTCTGTAGTGTCGTTGTCGCTTGTCGCCTAATGACAATTCTACATAAATTGATATTCAAATTTATTGTTTTTTCCCTTGCTGTCTATACCCACATAATTTTAAAATAATATATGTCTAAACAATCCAATTATTTAGTTGTTTTTTGAGCTTGAGATAACGAGTTTATTGTTTGCTTGAAGTTTACGAAAATAAAGCACTGGGCGATCGTGAGCATAGACAATTTCACTGCATAGGGCATTCGACTGTGCATTTTATAAACATCTGTGGATAGTTACAGCTTTGGCTGCCTGATTAAAAATTGTGAATAAAGGTGACGGAAAAGGCTATTATTTTGTTTTTCTGAAGTTTGTTAATTTTTCCTCTAAAATCATATTTTTTATTTCGCGATAGGAGTAGTTGAGTTAAAACCTACGTCTAAATAGTAAATTAGGTCCCATAGTAATTTTTTTATACCGGATTTATGAGTGTATAGGAACATTTAAAGGTCTAAATAATAACATTCATCATCATCGGCGAAAAATAAACTAATGAACTAGATATTTGTTAAATTTTCCCATTTTCTTACTAATTACAGTTTGACACAAATTTTTTTAGTAATTACTTTTATTTCATTCATAATAAACCATAAACAACACTACAATTTTTTTAATGGCCAACATACATGTTTTGAGTAAGATAAACATCGAACATCGATGTCATCATCTATGTTTCTGTAACATCGAGCATCCCTAATCAGGGTATATATGTATTCTTTTTTTATTAACACGCTCTATGGATCTGGGTTCTAGCCCTTCTGATCCTATCATTTCTTTCAGAATATTAATTTCATTTATTTTTCTTCACAATATGCTGATGCGTCACATTGCGAAGTTTTTGGGAGATTTTGACGACAGCTCAAACCAGTGGTCTGTTGATGGCAACACTCAAGTTCAAAGCCGCCCAAGCGATCAAATTAACTTGAGGTTTACATAAACATCAAAACACTTGTTTCGTCTTTTACTTCTAATAGTTCACACGCGCAGACACTTAATTCACAAAATCACATCACTTTTACGAATCTAAATCCACTTCAAACCATTATTCAACTGACAAAACAGGAGCGACGATCCGTCGACGGCCAAGTTTCCGCCGAAAACTCCTATATATGTATTCTGTGGAATGACAGCCACAGATAAATAGATGTGTAGCTATAGCAATCTAATGACAGCTATAATTTTTATGTGACTAGTGCCAAGAACATTAAATATATCGATAAAGTACTCATAAATATTAATAAAAAAATATGCACCCAATATTTATTTTAACCAAGTATTTAAGCATACTCCCTCAGATAATATTCAGTTAAGACAAACCATTTTCCTGGCGAACACATCGACCGTATCGTCTATGACGTATAATTGATATTGGTCCTTCACTATTTTTACTTTATTTTATAATTGTGTTTTTATTTCCTTTTCATCGAAACTAATAGTTTTGTCACGTAGCTACTGCTGAATGTTAGCCTTCAACCATGTTGACCTGGGTGTTTTTTACTGTCGTCTTGAGCGGTAAGGTGCGTTTTCCATGACGACAACTGCATTCTCGCCTAATTTGGGCAATATCTTCTCAAATTAGCTTTCAAAATGTGCAGCAACCATTGATTCGTGATAATCACTAGTGCCTTTGGATCCCTGTCGTAATTTTTACGTCATTAAAAAAACGAATGATAAATATAATGAAAAATAAATGTTTTCTCTTTGTTTTGATTTTGCATGGGTAGAAAATTATATATGTTTTTGAACGTGGTCCTTTTTTGTTTTTTTTAAGGTATTTTTTGGGTTCAAACTTTCTATTTATTTATTCAAAATACAAATAAAAATTAACCCGCGAGAACTCCTGAGAGAAACTTGCTCACGGTAAACTTAAAAATGGCGCCATTCTGGCAAAAACCTACCTGATAGTCTCCTGCACCGTGTTTGAGCTGAGTTTTTTTCACTTCCCGTTCCACAACATAAGTTGGCCTTGAGTTAGTGTGCTTGAGCCAGTCATAGAGGAAGGCTTGTTCGATTAACCTCCAACGCGCGGGGTTTCGCTCATCGCGCGAGTATCTATATAAGGTGTTGTTTTTTGAGTAAGTTTTTTCAAATGCTTATATTTTTATATTCTACCTTTTTGTCATTTTTCTTAAACAACATTGATGGTTTGTGTATAAACTATAATTTGAAATAATAAAATGAGATCGATGTTTATTGTAAATGGATAAAAGGCAGCAAAAAATTGTGGCGTGGCTGATGAAAGGAGGTACGGAGGAAATAGAGGACCCAGATAGTAGGATTGACAGAGCAGGGAGTAACGTATATAGGGATAGTGAACACAGTGAACATTGCACCGACATAGAACTTTTTCTTCTTGTTGATCTTCACTTCAGATTTAATCACACGGAGGGAATATTTGAAAAAGCTATCTCTCACACTAATCTAAGAACACATCAATCTAAGAAGCTCTTTTTAAAATGTATCGTATCCCTTTAAATAGATTACAACCCGATTTTCAAACGAAGGACACGTTCCTGAACCCGAACACCATCTGGAATAAGTGCGGTGTGCCTATTTTTTATTTTTTTCCCAAAGATTTCATGAGAAGATTGGCAAAATAAAAGTAAAAGTTAAGTGAGTAAGTTAAGTTCCTAAATGTTAATGCCGTGAAAAACGTGCATCATTGATCTTTCTTTAAATAAATATTTATTTCATAAAATCAACACGCTAGGTTTTAGGTATTTAAAAGACTGTTTGTTAAGCGTGAGTAAAATGCTATATACGCGAGTGCTTGCGTAACATTAAAGGGCGTAAGTTCTGCCAGGTTAAAAAAAAACATAACGTAATAAAACTTAGAAAACTTTTTATTAAATGCAATAGTTTGCCATCTTCAGAATGTGTTTAAAGTAAAAATTACGAAGTGATAAGAAATTTCCCTTCCACTACGTGTTCTACTCACTGATTTTAATAACCTTAATGAGAAAAATGTATGAAAGAATTTATCAATCTTTTTGTCATAATTTTTTAAAGCCTGCCTAAGTTTAAACTTATTGCAATAATGTGTGTATCCAAGGAAAGCTGTATGTAATGGCAACAATATTTACCATTTTATTAATCCGCACACAAAGGGTGTTAACAGTACCGTAATACTATGCCTATAAAGACAATTTTACCTTGAGTCAGTAACTGACGTCAGTCCACTGCCGAGTCAGTGCTGACCTGGCTGCTGTCTACCATCATGTAAATTGATTTTAAGTCAGTACAGTATTGTCGCCTCAGTACCGAATTCAATGTTCCCGCTTGCTGAAACTGGCCACTGCGGCATGCTCCTTTAAAGCGGACAACGGTATGCCAATTTACAGTTACTAGCTTTACAAACGGTCACATCTGGATCATCTTTAGCTTAGGAG
Source organism: Parnassius apollo (assembly GCA_907164705.1). NCBI lineage: Eukaryota > Metazoa > Arthropoda > Insecta > Lepidoptera > Papilionidae > Parnassius > Parnassius apollo. The sequence continues at coordinate 15,310,749 of CAJQZP010000885.1, forward strand.
ATCCACGACGAAAGTAAAGGATCTTGCTCTCACTCCGCTCTATGCTACTTTCACTTTATACCATCGCCCACGAAATATTATTAACAAGATATCGCTAACAATATGTTATCACCGTGAAATCTAATGCGATACCTAAGGTGCGTGAGGGGTCACCTTAAGCCTTACCGCCTTATAAAACCAAAACTAGGAGGAGGATAGAGACAAAAACACAAAGTCGTATACTATAACTTATATATTAAGAAAAAAAAAACAAATTTTGGAAACATTTAGGAGCACTTCAAAAAATTAACCTAAAAAACCTAACTACTCTACACAAAACTAAAATCGACTAAAATATTTACTATAATGTCAACTGTCAAAATGGTGTCAATGAAGCAGCCCCCTTTTGACCCGTTTAATATTTGATTCACTGATGAAGAACTAACGTATTACAGAGTCATATAAACATGGCTGTAGTTTTTGACTTATAAGAAAGTGACCATATTAACCTCACGTACCATATATAAAAAAGTACCCTGTGTGCGATACCAAACTAAAGTACGTTCTTCTATGACTGATTGAAATATAAACTCGTGTTTATGAATACTTGTTTTATAATTATTAACTTTACAAACAAACTTTTAAAGTTGTTTATTGAATGTGATACAAACATAATACGAGAAATATAGGGAAATCCCCCACATGCTGACGAAGAATCTAACAATACAGCCAATACAGTCAAATACTGACAGATTTTATAAAACGTTAACTGATCATACCAGAGGCTAAAATAAGAGACTAATCCTGCCAAAATGGCAGGAACCTGCCACATATGGTCACACTGCTTATGGTCTTTATTTACACAAGCATTTACTTCTGACGGAAGGATTTATTTTATGAAATGAAAAACGTAACAACAAAGGGCTATTGATCTTTAATGCTTTTATATATATCTTGGCTTTTACACTTTAGTTTGATCTACTTCGCGATCGTAGAAATCTTTTAATAGCTGTTGATCCATTATTGCTTCGTCGCAATATTTCATTTTTTTGATTAATCCCATACGTAATTCATTTACGTCTTTGGCCAAGATTTCTTTAAAAGCCGGTGTGCTGATCATATTGGCAAAGAATTTTCGATTACTTGAATATTTAGGGCTGAATCCGACTGTTGTTTTCATCGGGTAATTGACAAAATTATGTAGATTATCCGTTATAAACCTGTGTATTACAACATCTCTATGGTAATAAAAAAAACAATAAAACTTGAGAGACGCAGTTATTACCTATTGTACAATAAAATTTAATACCAATATTTTTTTTATTTGGGGGATGAGTCCCTCGCGTCCGTAGGCTTCGACCACCTAACCTTAGGCCCACCCTACACGTGTCCCCCGGGTGGTGCTAAACGAGCGACAAAGCCGAAAAAATAGACTCGGCTCCTCGCCGTATGGTAGCGGCGTTAAATCTACCACCACCCCTTGTTCGCACCATGACTCAGAAAATAAAAGAAATGGCCCCGAGTTCCCGGCGCCCCTTCAATGGGGCAGGGGTGCGAAGAATCTCCGGGAGAAAAACCGGCGACAAGGTTCACCACCCGTCACGTTCTATCTCCCGGAGGGGCGAAAAGTGGATTGCGGAAACCCGTCTGGCTACGCTGAATGTATGTGGAGGAATGAATGATAAGATTGATGAAGTATCCGAAATGATGAATGACAGAGGAATAGATGTGTTATGTGTGAATGATACGAAACGAAAGGGAAAGGATGCAACTGCACATGACACGTATACCGCGTATTGGTCTGGTGTAGACGAGACCGAACGGGCATGCCAGGGAGTCGGTTTCATCCTTTCAGAAAGAATGGGTCAATGTGTGAAAGAGTATGAATGTGTAAGCCCGAGGCTGCTATGGATACGAATGAAAGTGGGCTTAAAGAAGCTGTTCCTGCTGGTGGGGTGTACGCCCCAGACATGTCTAAGCCCACTTACATCCGAGAGCAGTTTTGGGACATGGTAAGGATGGTGTTGACAAAATGTAAGGAAAATGAAAATATTATGTTAGGAGACTTTAAAGGAAGGGTTGGGGTGAAGAGGTCTGGTTATGAAAGGATATTGGGAACGTTTGGTGATGAAAGTATAAATGAGAATAGTGAAGACCTCCTCACCGTATGTGTGGAAAGGAATCTTTTTGTGACGAATACTTTTTTTCGTCATAAGAAGATTCACATGTATACATAGGAAAGAGGTGATGATAGTAAAGCATGATAGATTTCGTAATTATGGATGAAAGAATGAGGAGCGCAGTCGTAGATACAAGGGTTTACCGGGGGTCCAACGTAGGGACGGATCATTACTTGGTCTTATGTCGAATTAATGGTCTTTTCAAGCACTGGCGGCATCGGACATCTGTGTCTACCACTGCGTTACAGCGTATAAGAATAGAGAAGTTACAAGATGAAGATGTGAAAGAGAAGTATAAATGTAGACTGAGAGGAAATATTAGATGTTTGAATGAGTTGTGTATGAATGATTTAGACTTGAATACTGTGTGGAATAATATTAAGAAAGGTTTGGTGGATGCCGCCACCGAAGTATGTGGTGTAAGTAATAGAACAAATGAAAGGAAAAGTAATACGTTGTAGTGGGATGATGAGGTACGGGTGGAAGTTGAATCAAAGAAGAAAAAGCATGGTTAGATTTACTAGCAACCAAAGCTGGTAATTCTTCTGGTATGAATGATGAGATTGAAAGAAAAAAGGCAGAATTTAGACGTCTAAATAAGAGAGTAAAAGAAGTTGTTGAAAGGAAAAAGAAAGAAAGAACGGATAAGAATGATAGAAGGATATATGATAATTTCCAGGCTAACATAAAAATGTTCTGGAACTCGTAGGAACTGCCAGGGGAAATACAAAACAGCCTCTAATGAATGCTATAAGAGACGAGAATGGATGTATTCTGAATGATGAAGCTTCGAATTTAAACAGATGGAAGGAATACTTTGAAAGCGTGTTTATGAGTGAAGAGTCGTCTGAATTAAATGAACTAGAAATTCCGAAAGAAGTGGAAAGGGGTATGGAGATAAGTGTAGATGAAATATATATATAGGATATGATAGAGTATCACTCGAGATGCTGAGGGCTGGAGAGGGAGTGGTGGCAGGCCTGCTGTACACCTTGTTTAATTTATGTTGGGAATTAAAACGGGTACCGGATGACTGGTGTAAAGCAGTTATAGTACCAATATATAAAGGAAAAGGGTCACAGCAGGACTGCAAAAACTACCGTGGAATCAGCTTGCTTAGTATTGTTGGTAAACTGTATGCTAAGGTGTTAATTGAAAGAGTTGTGAAAGAAACTGATGGAAAAATTTGGGATGTGCAAGCGGGTTTTAGAAAGGGAATGGGGTGTACAGATCAAGTCTTTTCCATGCGCATGATTGCGGAGAAGTTTTTGGCCAAAAACCAGAAAGTTTTTTGTGCGTTCATGGACTTGGAAAAGGCTTATGACAGAGTGGACAGGAATGTGTTATGGCAAACACTGAACTCATATGGGTTGAGCGCTGGTTTGATACAGGCATTAAGGTCTCTTTATAGGGACTCTAGTGCTTGTGTCAGGATCAATGGGGTCTACTCGGACTGGTTTGGCATCCAAAAAGGTGTCAGACAGGGCTGTGTAGCTTCCTCTTGGCTGTTCAACCTATTTATGGACAGGTGTTTGCAAACTTTGAAAGATGAAGAATGTGGGTTAACAATGGGCGAGTTAACCGTCAAATGCCTTTTGTATGCCGATGATCAAGTCATATTTGCGTCATCGGCGGCTGAGTTGCAAATGATGGTTACATTAATGAACTGGGAATTAAAAGAAAGGGGAATGAAAGTGAACGCAAGTAAGACGAAAGTGATGGTTTTTGAAAGAGAAGAAAGCAAAACGGTATGTGAAATAAGAATAGAAGGAGAGTTAATTGAGCAAGTGGATGAGTTTGTGTATTTGGGATGTGTATTTAGCAGGGATGGTAGATATGATAGGGATATAGAACGACGAGTAAATGCAGGGAATAGAGTGAATGGGGCACTACACTCTATTGTGAAGAACCAGAATGTGTCAAAAAAGGCACGTATGGTAATTCATAATGCTGTGTTAGTCTCTACTTTAATGTATGGTAGTAAAAGCTGGGTGTGGCAGAAGAAGCACGAAAGTAGAATAAATGCTGTAGAAATGCGGTCTTTAAGGAGTATGTTAGGGTTGAATCTGAATGACAGGGTGAGAAATTGCGTGATAAGAGATAAATGTGGTATGCAAGATGATGTTGTGACCAGGATTAGGAAAGGAATGCTTCGGTGGTTTGGTCATGTAGAAAGAATGAATGAAGAAAGAGTGACAAAGCAAATTTATATGGCAGATGTGAACGGCCGAGTCCGGAATGGACGCTCTAGAAAAAAGTTTATCGACCAAAATTGGCGATATTTTGAAAAGGGGCCACGTTAGAAGTACCTTTAACCGACGAGCATATATGCGTAGATATATGGATGTAAAGGAGGCGAAAGAGGTATGTCAGGATCGTGCCAAATGGAAGTCCGTAGTCTCTGCCTACCCCTCTGGGTGACAGACGTGAGTGTTTATGTTATTTTATGTTATATATTTTTTTTCACATGGATGGTGATAATACAGATTGAAAGTTATGTTTAAGTTTAATTTACTACGGGTTCCGAAAATACCTTCGTCATGTGAAGAACCAGAAAGAAAGCAAAACAAAGGAAAGCGTTTACAATTTCGTCGTCATACAATACGTACAAACGTTGTTATATTAATAATAGCTTTTTATAAATAATATATCGAAATTGATTGATAATGATCACCTCATTGTTTTGGGTTAATATCATCTATGTGTAATAAAGAGTTTAAGTTACTGATATAGATACTGCACTAAGAGAGTTCACCGCCTAATTTCGTCCCATAAGTATCGTATGCAAATATGGGTATTTGGTGCGATGACAGCGCTGCTACATCACCCCCTTGCTCAGACAGGAGGTCGATGGTGCAGTCCGGTTGCCGGTGCGTTCTTAGTGCTTGGTGGAGAATGCATGCTGTGTGCGTAAGGGCATGTGACGCCGGTGCGGTGTGAACGATATGAAGGTGTGTAATGCATGCGCTAATACGCACTTGCGAGTGATGATGGTGAGAACGATGGACCGGAGCAAGTACCAGATGTCTGCCTTATAAATCTGCGCTGGGTCGAGAGTACTATCTCGTGCATGTCAGATATAATACGTTCAGACTCGTGACGGGGAGCAATGACAAAGACGCGAGAGTTCTGGTACTGGATCGCCAATCTGCTTGCCAAGTGTAATCGATTATGAAAAATCGTTGAAATACGAGGTTAAGACAGTCGTGAGATAGTAGGAAACTGTAACTGTGAGAAGTTGTTATCAGTGGATGTGATAAAACCAATTCTTAGACTAGATAGTTAAGAAAGTTGATTTAGAACTACGAAGAAGACTGTTTGTGCTAATTATGGTGAGTATTGAGAGATAATAAGGGCAATAAACCTGGAAGAAAGAAATCACTCGAATAAATATAATATAGTAATATATTTTTTAAATATAAGCTTACTGTTGGTCCGGCATAGGCGTCGCGACACATTGTGTGAACATTGTGTAAAAACCATCTGTTATTTCGGAGGCTATTTTGTAAGCTGCATTTAATCTGTTAAAACGTTCAAATTAAATGAAAATGTGACGAAAAACTTTTGTGATTCAATGTTAATAATGCACACCTTCTGTTCGACGGATCTAAAACAGATGTGACCGCTAACTGCAGGAGCTGTAAAATTGTAAAAACAATATATTTATTTTCGTTCATACTGCTGAGTAGTAACGAATTGTTTTAACTGATTTTATATGCAACTAAAATAAATTTTATGAAATAAATAACTATATCCTTTACAAAACTGTAATACTAAAAGTTCATAGCATATCGAATACAAAATATGTATACTCGTAGATGCAATAAAAATGATAAGCTGTTGACTTGAAATTGATTTTCATATTTTAGTCGAAACTATAAGATATTTTGTAAATGTAGAAGACTTTGTGTAACTTCGATAAAAATATTTTATTTACTTTTTTTTCACGACTTTTGAATAGTTTCTAAAGGTATATAGGTTAGTAAATATTAAACCGTAATGGACGGTTTTGTCTTTCGAAGCAATTTAGATATGATCGCGGTTGTAAAAGATGATTTTTGAAAATCTTACAGTTTTACTTATTCGATGTGCGCTGTACCCACTTTGCTCTATAGGTTCCGTTAAATTCCACCATTCTTCATACAAGCAATTCGCAATGCCGCAAAAACACGGGTTCATCTACAGTAGCAGATAGGGAAAATAACGCGATGCTCACGTCGGTAGTAGAGATAAGTTGTATATAGGTTGGGACTGTGACAAATCACTTTTTAAAGAGGTGGCGCAAAAAATCGTGTATTTACGTGTTACCATTTATGAGATTGTATAACGTATTAAATTGGATATCGAGAAATGGTACTTGAAAAAAAAATGGGTTTTTGATATATCGATATATTTTACCCGAGCGTAGTCGGTAGTAAACGCTTGTATGAAGCTTTCGCACTCCCGCTGGTACTGTTCTAGTTATGGTTGCCAAACTTACTATATAATATAGGATAAAATATGTATTTTCTTATTTATATCCTATATTACTTAAGCAAATTTATTCGTGGTAGAGCCACGCTGCAGCTATATTACTGGTATAGTTGTAGCACG
>CAJQZP010000885.1:15922500-16142500 GCA_907164705.1 Parnassius apollo
GGGGTTGCAACGTAGGGATAGATCATTACCTGGTCTTATGTCGAATTAATGGTCTATTCAAGCGTTGGCGGCATCGGATATCTGTGCCTACCACTATGTATAAGAATAGAGAACTTACAGGATGAAAACGTGAAAAACACGTATAAATGTAGATTGAAAGAAAATATTAGGTGTTCGAATTAATTGTATATGAATGATTTAGACTTGCAGACTCTGTGGGATAATGTTAAGAAAGGATTGGTGGATGCAGCCACCGAAGTACGTGGTATAAGTAAACGACCAAATGAAAGGAAAAATAATAAGTTGTGTTGGGATGATAAGGTACAGATAGGAGTTGAAGCAAAGAAGAGAGTATAGTTAGATTTACTAGCAAACAATGCTGGTAATTCTAGCGATATGAATGATGAGATTGAAAGAAAAAAGGCAGACTTTAGACGTCTAATTAAGATAGTATAAGAAGTAGTTGAAAGAAAAAGGCAAGAAAGAACGAATAAGAATGATAGAAAGAAATCTAATAACTTCCAGGCAAATATTAAAATATTCTGGAAAGTCTTAACCGCCTAGGGAAATTCAAAACCTAGAAAAAATGCTATACAAAACGAGAACGGATTTGTTATGAGTGACGAAGTATCGAGCTTAAATAAATGGAACTAATAATTTAAAAGCCTGTTTATGAGTGAAGAGTCGCCTGAATTAAATGAACTAGAATTTACGATAGAAGTGTAAAGGTGTAGAGAGATAAGTGTAGATGAAATAATGAAACAATGAAAAGCATGAAAGCAGGTAAGGAAATTGGATATGATAGAGTATCACTCGAGATGCTAAGGACTGGCGAGGGAGTGGTGCAAGCCTGCTGTACACCTTGTTTTATTACGTTTCGAATTGAAAAGGGTACCGGACGACTGGTGTAAATCAGTTAGAGTCCCAATATATAAAGGAAAAGTGTCACAGCAGGGCTGTCAAAACTACTGTGGTATCGGCTTGTTTAGTATTGTGGGTAAGCTGTATGCTAGTGTGTTAATTAAAAGAGTTACGAAAGAAATTGTTGGAAAAATTTGGGATGTGCAAGCGGGATTTAGAAAGGGAATGGTGTCTACAGATCAAGTTTTTTCCGTGCGCGTAATTGCAGAGAAGTTTTTGCCCACAAACCAGAACCACCAGTTCTTGTGCGTTCATTGACTTGGAAAAAGCTTACGACAGAATGGACAGGACTGTGTTGTGGCAAACACTGTACTCATTTGGGTTGAGCGGTGGTTTGGTATACAGGCATTAAGATCACTTATAGGGACTCTTGTGCTTGTGTCAGGACCAACGGGGTCTACTCAGACTGGTTTGGTATCTAAAAATGTGTCAGACAGGGCTGTGTAGCTCTGCTGTGGCTGTTCAACCTATTTATGGACAGTTGTTTCCAAACTTTGAAAGCAGAAGAATGTGGGTTAAGAATAGGCGAGCTAACAGTCAAATGCCTTTTGTACGCCGATGATCAAGTTATATTTGCATCGTCGGCAGCTGAGTTGCAAATGATGGTTACATTAATGAACTGGTCATTAAAAGAAAGAGGAATGAAAGTGAACGCAAGTATGAAGAAAGTGATGATTTTCGAAAGAGAAGAAAGTAAAACGTTATGTAAAATAAGAATAGAAGGGGAGTTGATTGAACAAGTGGATAATTTCGTGTATTTGGGATGTGTACTTAGCAGGTACGGTAGATATGATAAGAATATAGAACGACGAGTAAATGCAGGAAATATAGTGAAAGGGGCTCTACACTCTATTATAAAGAATCAGAATGTGTCAAAAAAGGCATGTATGGTAATTCATAATGCTGTGTTAATCCCTACCTTAATGCATGGTAGTGAAAGATGGGTGTGGCAGAAGAAGCACAAAAATAGAAAAAATGCTGTGGAGATGCGGTCTTTAAGGAGTACTGAAACTGAATGACAGGAAGACAAATTTCGTGATAAGTGAAAAATGTGTCATGCAAGATGATGTTATGACAAGGATTAAGAAAGGAATGCTCCGGTGGTTTGGTCATGTAGAAAGAATGAACAAATGAAGAGTGAAAAACCAAATTTATATTGCAGATGTGAATGGCAGAGTGGGGAATGGATGCCCTATTTCTAGCGCATCCTTTCCCGACTCGAAAAAGGTTCATCGACCAAATTGGCGATATTTTGAAAATGGGTCACATTAGGAGTACCTTTAACCAACGAACGAGCATCCATATGCGTAGATATTTGGATGTAAAGGAGGCGAGGGAGGTATGTCAGGATCGTGCCAAATGGAAGTCCGTAGTCTCTGCCCACCTCTCTGGGTAACAGGCGTGAGTGTTTATAGATTTATATTATAGTTCATAGTTTATTTTGAGTCCATTACCTTGTAGCCGAAGTGCCCCAAACCCCAGTTTTTTGGGGATTTTTTTATGGTTTAAAATATAGTACAAGGATAAAAAAAATATATTCAAAATTAAATTTGCAATTCGGTACTACGATCGTCAATCAGATTATTAAGCGTGATGATTTAAGCAAGCCCTCCCTACAAATAGGGACTAATGTTAAGCAGCAGAATTTTTCTGTTGAACTGATGAAGAAGATGGAGGTGTTTTCAAACAGACTTTTAAGAAATATTTTTGCTGCTTTAAGGCTTAAGTAATTAAAAGTTAGTAGTATCGCTTACTTATTCTTTTAGAATTTGAATATTCGGATCCTTAATATAATAGAATATTACTATATCACATACTTTTACTACATTTTGTAGTGTTATCACAACATTTCAGTCATCAACCTTCATAAGTTAATTTTTTTCGGTCTGTTTAATAGATAAGATCATCATAACTTCAAAGTTATCTACAAAACAAGAGTGAACGGGTTTTTGTTACGGTAAACAGTGCCATTCACATTTAGAATTAAGCTTTATGTGGGATTGTAGTCAAGCACTGGCTTATTGTAAGAAAAAAAAAACGGTTTTGACCTAATGAGATAAACATTCAGCACATAAACTTTCGGTATTAATATCAATTTAAAAATTTCCTTATCTCTGTAATATATACGTTATAAATATATACAGATAATTTTTTAGCAATTAAGGTTGATTATCCTTGCATATTTATTTCTGCTTTCATTTTTGGAAATATATGAAACTATTAGAGATAATCTGCACCTCTGAACATTGCCGTGCTATAAAACTGAAGTGCCAATCAAGTATTTTCATTAGATGATAAGTGGATGTTGTAGCTCATAGACACACCCCGATCTATCCCAAACTAAAAATTAAAATGTTGTTATGTTTTCACCCCTGAAGGTTAAGATAGAATGCATTAGAAAAAGGATTTGTGGTTATCTACACTCACCATACCAAACACACCCGCTCTCTGGTCTAGGAGACTCATTCGTGCTAAATCTGTAATATAGCTGTTGCTTTGTACTACTATTTTAAAACAGGTCTAATGATACCCGACCATCGATGATTAACGCTACGTAAACTACATAACACTAATATAACTATATATTTAAAATATTAATTACCGCATTAAATTTGTGAAATATTCTACGTAACTGAAAGTAGCTAACAAAATTAACGTAATATTCAGTATTGCTTTTGTGCGCCATGAAAACCTGAGTGGATAGTATCTCATCAATATTCTAAACGCAAAGTATACGTTTTCCTTGTACTTTGAAACATCGACTAAAATTATCTAAACTAGTTACTTAATTATTAACGTGGATAATCTGATTTGACGTTTTTATTACGGCCTTAATAAATAGGGAATTCTATGGTATCACAAGGGTGTTTGGCTTATGGATCTTTAGGGTTTTTTGGGAGAATGGGATGATGCTACATTTTTCTGGTAGACGCTATGTCCAAATGTCACTGTAACTGAGATATGATCTTTAATAATTTTTTTTAAGAACCACCCGAAATCTATCGTCATACCTGTTTTTTGTGTGATTAAAACACCACGAAATAAATAATACTGTATACCTTATTCTAAATAAATCATTACCTGATCTTAAAAGTCTTCGAGAACGACATCGGCCTAGCTCCAAACATAATAAAATCGATTCATCGCTTCCAATATAGGTTCAGAGTGCCCTGCGGATACGGAAAAAGACATTTTGTGAGTTTTTTTTTTTCAATTTTATCCATTTTAAATACATCCTTTATACATATTTTCAATATTTTATCTTCCATATATTCTCACCGCCTCCACTAATCATAAAATTTCTTCGTGTTAATATATTTTCACCATTTAATTGCTCAGCTTGCTAAACTTACTGCAAAAGCTATGCGCTTACAACATACAACAGCAATGCATCAGGCGACCGGTGACCTAGACGCGTTTAAGGTCACGCTCACACCTAGTCATTGCAATTGCATTGCATATCTTGATTAAGATACCAACTTACTAATTATATTCCTTTTATCTTCTTATTCTTTATTTTATTTTTATTGTTATATGACTAATGAAGAAATTTTAAATCAAAAATTCAGTGCTACCTTTCGGTCTTATTTCAGGTCTTGGAAGAGACCAATATCACTGCAACCTGAAAAATCTATTTTGATCGCTTGAATAGATAAAACTGTATACATAGATATTGGACACAACCATCTACATAAGGGTCAGTAAATGATATTTATTATTAGTAGATCAATTCATTCGGCCTCGCTCGCTCATGTTAATCCAACGATTGGTTGCGTAAAATAATTTTATGTCTAACAGCATTATATCAAAGTATGAAAAATGCACTATATACGCTTTTAAAACTACTGTCAAAGAAATAAAAAAGAAGAATATTGAATTATCTAACCAAAATAGAAAACTTAGAATTCAGAATAAGTGCATTAAAACAGCGATTGCAAGTACAATAGCAGCAACAGCTTATTAAAACTATTGGTATTTTTAATATTCCTTTCACTGATTACGAAAATCTTTTAAACATCTTACAAAAAATACAACAAAACTTGACTTAAGAGAAAAAATTAAAGAAGTAAAGCGTTTTGGTTACAATAGAAATAATTCCGGAACACTATGTGTGGTTCTACCGTCAGAAACTATTAAAACAAAGCGGCTTACAAAAGCAAAGGATACGAAGGTCATGGTGAACGATGTCGTTCCTAGCGCATCAACGTTGATTGTTAAAGAAACCATCTACATAAGTGAGGCATTATCCGCATACAATAAAACCTTACTTGGAAATGCCAGTAGACAACTTAAGAATAGCGGAGTATACAAATATATGTGATGCAAAAAAGGAGTCATTAGAGCAAGAAGAAATGAAAAAGATCAATCGTTCATAATTAGAACTGATGATGATATTAAAGCTTTGCTGCAGTCTGTGAACAAGTTCAAGATCGTCCCCACCATTACATCAGATTTGATAAGCCACAAGTCCTCGCAAAAGAACACCGATTCCTACCAAGGATGATACGCGAGGCTATTGAAATTAAAAAACATCCTAATTTCAATAGAGAAGATGGTTGGGTGCTGCCATCCGCTTGGGATCCTATAATTAACAAAATTAAACACAAGATATTACTGCAAATGATACTGTAAGTTCGTTTTGCGTAAATCGGATCAAAAATTAATATTCAAAAACTGAAGGTAGCTGGGCTAACAATGACATTGGGACGTCAAACATCTCAGTCCCCCCGTGACATGTCTGAAGCACCAACGTCGGAAATTAAAAATAAGTAAAAGTAGTGAAATAAACGCGATAAAATCCGTAAATTTAGTTTTATTCAATGGTTGATAAATGTAGGTATTTAGGTTTAATAATCGATGTATAAAACGTGCTGATCCTATTGGATCTGGATGTGATAAACTACGCGCAATCCTTGCAAAATTTTACCTCATCAAGAGCAAAGTACCTTACCAAATGCTACTGTTACTATATAATGCACTCAGCGAATCAATAGTTTCGTATGGGTTAAGCAGTTATGGACGCACATATAAAACTCAACTTGAAAAACAATACGAACTACAACTGCACATTCTCAAATGTATGAACCCTTTCAAAATCAAAGATGAATATTAAAAAAAAATCCTTATGGTTTTTTTCACCATTGCAAAATACTACCACAACATACTAACAATACAGGACAAAGTAAAATACCAATTATTGCTTGAAAATTATAGCATGGAAGAATTAAAAATTAGCCATATCTATACAAAGCTTACTCGACAAGCCTTCAATTTATATATGACTATATTAAAATGTAAAAATATTTATGGAAAATGTAGGTTACAATATCAAGTTCCCGCTCTTTTGAACCATATTCCAAAATCAATAAAAATGAACAAACTAAAAAGAATATTAAATATAAGCTTAAACAGGATTTTATTGACAAATTGTTAACGACACCTACTAGAGATTTATACTAAAAATTAAGCTATATCTACTAACACACATAATATACAGAAATACAAAGCTACTAATAAGTATACATTTATTAGAACACACAATTGTAACATTATCATCTCAATTGCTAATTTTATTTATCATACTCACTAACTTTGCTTTGCTATTTTGTCATACCTTATATGAAAAATTAAGTAAGTTATCGCAGCACCAGCCGTTAGAAAACGTTCGAAGTTACGAAACGGTGGTACATGATAAAATTTTGGAAACTTTATTTGTATTGTCGGATGTTACTTAATAATTCTATACTTTGTAAAAATAAATAAAAAAATAGTTTTCGTTGTTGTTCAAAAATAAACAAACAGTGTTTAAGCGAATAACTTCATTTTTATCTTTACTTGACTACATATTTCAACACCAGCATTCATCAAAATAAGGATGTGAAGGACAGCTAGTCTAGTTATGCAGGGGCCGGAGGACGTTTTAAAAATACAAATTTATTAATAAACAGATGTTTAATCGCTACAAGAACTCGCTTAAGACTAATATAAAATTCTATCCTTCAAACATAATGGATGAGAGCCCACACAGGAACTCGGCAGTTTTCGTTTATGCACTCAGCATTTCCTGTTGTCTGCAATCAGAATATTCTGCTGATGTGAAAATCTCAGTGGGTCTCGCCACCCGTAACACCTTCCTCCTCGAGTAAAAAATTCTTGTTTACAGGGGAACTTCAGAAACAAGAATTAAACAAGTTTAAATGATACTTATGAGCTAAGAATAAAATTGTCCATAGGCTAACACTTTGAATTACCACATTTGTCTTTTCACTTTCACTAGTTTTAATTTCACTTTTTCTTAATGTAACTGGTAGGAATTTGAGGTCCGTAAGATCTATTCCTTCTAGGTTCAGCTGCGCCGGGGCTGACATCTCAAGAGATAAGTTTATTGCAGGTGGGTTAATTATAGGTAGTATAGGGGGTGAAATGCTTTCCATTTCTATAGGATTCCTTATTAGATTAATATCATTGATTTTGGCTGCATATTTATCGTCTAATGTTAAGATATATGTACCATGAATCTTCTGTCCTGCTATTTCATTATAGAAAACTAAAAAACAAACATGATAAAATAAAAAAGAGACTCCAAAGTATACTCCTTAGTAACTTTCAAAGTTACCCACTCCTGATTATCCTCCATTTGTGTTTAGGCAATTTGCAGATTGTGATGTTAGGAGAAACATACTCTCTATCCATTCTGACGCTGTCGGAAGTGATGATATCAGTCGTAAAATGATTATTCCCTTACTTGATATATTAACACCTATTATTACCTTTATCCTAAATTTTTCTATATCCACATCCTCCTTCCCTTCCCAATGAAAATAAGTCCAAATCATTCATTTGCCCAAAAAAGCTAATCCTTGGACTTATTCCCAGTATCGTCCCATTTTAATTCTTCCTTTTCTGTCTAAAGTCCTAGAACGTCTTATCCAACAACAATTAAATTCATTTTGCACAAGAAATGATATCCTCAATTCATATCAATCCGGATTTTCTCCGGTCGTACACAGTACGACCAGAGCATTATTAAAAATCACTGACGACAAATATTTCGGAATGGCTAACCGCCAAGTCACAGTATTGGTGTTGCTGGATTTCAGCAATGCCTTCAATGATGTAAATCAAGATATACTAATTGGTGTACTGCGTTCTCTTAACATATCCCCAACTGCAATTGCCTGGTTTCGTAGTTACTTATATGGACGTCGCCAACGTGTTCGGGTACGAGACAGAATGTCTTCGTGGCTTGATACCGTTGTTGGCGTTGCACAAGGTGGCGTGTTATCTCCTCTCTTATTTGCACTCTTCATAAATTCTATTACCTCCAGAATATCTTCTCACTACCACTTGTATGCTGATGATCTCCAGATATATCTACAAACAATCGTAGAGGATCTGCCAAAAGAAATTTGTGATATAAACTAGGACTTAGCATGTATTCTTGACTGGAGTCGATCTTATGTGTTAACTGTTAACCCGATAAAATCCCAAGCTATTATTATTGGTAGTTCAAGAATAATCTCCAAATTAAATAAAACTCAGTTAAACCCAATAACATTTAACGGTGTTCAAATTTCTTATAAGGATGTAGTGAAAAACTTGGGAATCTTGATAGATTTTAATCTTTCTTGGTCTCCTCAAATCAACGCAGTGTCTCGTAAAATGTTTGCAGCTTATAGTTCACTCCGAAGAATGAATTACTTCTTACCCATCTTCACCAAAATTATGCTTGCCCAATCTTTACTGCTCCCTATTCTCGATTATGCTGACATAAGCTATCTAGACTTTCCCGAAGAGCAACTTAACAAACTTGAGCGAATCCAAAATCTATGTATAAGGTTCATATTTGAACTTCGTAAATATGACCATGTATTAGAATACCGCACTAAGCTCAAGTGGCTTCCAATCAGTTTTCGTCGGAATACTATATCCTTTCTGCTCTCCACTGCATTTTATTTAATATATCAAGTCCTCCCTACCTTAAAAAAACGTTTCCAATTTCTCAGTTCCTCTCACAAACTTTCCCTTCGATCCTTAGAAAACCTTTCCCTTCTATGTCCCTTGCACTCTTCTACATTTTACAGTAAATCTTTTTCAGTCCTTGGAGTTACGCTTTGGAATTCCTTACCATCAACTATAAAACGTGTTCAAACTATAGACTCCTTTAAAAACCAAGTTAAAAAACATTACCTTTCCTTCTAAATCATCCCTCTTCCTTTTATCTATTCCTCTAGTTTTATGATGTTTGTTAAATCTTCTTTTATATTTATAGATTACAATATTATTTATAGTGACACTCTACCCAACTTTACTTAACTTTTCACTTATTTTTATTTCCTATTTAGGTTGTCTGGAAGAAATTGCTGCATAGCAATAAGACCGCCTTTTGTTTTTCTCTTTGTTTGTTTCTTGTTACGTTGTATTTTTTAGTGTTCAATAAAGGATATTATTGTATTGTAGATAATCCGACTGTTAGGTTGTATGAGCTGCACCCTTACAGCTTTCAATGTGACTGGAACTTGGATGCATGAGGATATATTTGAACCTAAGTAATCAGATCTGTGATGCAATCATCCTTAATTAGTTGGGATGTGTCATCCTCAGGATAGAGGTAACTGTATTTATTGACTTCTTGAAAAGGATAAGTAAGCAGTCTAATCTTCAACCCTCTCACTAAAAGGTTTAATAACAATTTTATGGTTACCGGATGGTACAGGTAAGGGGTAGAGCTTATAATAAATATAAGTGACGTGTCCTTAGTGACGAGAGGTATCTCCAAAAGATGAGTTATTCGATTTCCCTTTAAATAAGCTTTTAGCATTATAGTTTGCTCTATCTTAACTAACTTTTTTAATGTAGGAGGGTATATAAGACCTAAATTTCCTTTAAGACCAGTACAAAATTGGCCCGGTGGACATCAATACACTATTAAAGTAATTATATAAACAAATTTCGTAACGTACGGGAATCTCTTAACAGAATACTGTCTGTAAAGAGATTCCCGTAGGAGCAAGGTGTTCAGCTCGTGGAGAAGGTGAACACTCCGTTAGTTCAAAGAGAGACTTAATATGAAAATACTCGCAATGCAAACAAATACAACGTTTAAAATAATGATAAAAGATTAGACCTCGAGCACCGTAATGTCACTCTTGCATATGCCGGAAATGTTGGTGTTTTTGCAGATTACCGTTTTACCGGTATAGCACTACCATTTGCATTTTACAAAAACAGTTAAGCAAGTACGCGAATATGTTGTAAGTATATATTTTTGTAGAGTTTTGCTAAATGAGATTTTCTTATTTTATATAATTAAAGGGCACGTTGTAAACCTATAAAGAATGTTGATTCCCTTGTATCAATGTATGTTTATGTATGTTAACCCGATGTTTCCTTTTCATTACCGATATTTGCAATTTAAAATTAATTGGTTCCGGCAGGATGAAAGAAGTTTGCGTAAGTACTGGCTGGCTCTAGGGTAAAGTAAATTCATGGAAACATGAAACAAATACGGTGCTACTCCAGTGTTGACGTATTGGCGGACTTCACATGACCTTAAAAATATTGTATTTCTTGGAATAAGCACGTAAAATGGTAATTAAAAATTTGGTTGGTGCTTCCGAGGATCTAATGGAATTTTTCGCGTTATTTGAAATATACGGCAAACGCCCGTAAGCTACCACAGCTATAGCTCTATAGTTATGTTATAGTTATCCTGCGATAGTTAACTATTCCTTTACCAATATACAGATAAGTCATAGATAGCCTCATATTTGCTACTGCCACCATACTTTACGGGCGGGTTGGTAACAATTACCTAAACAGTCTTTTCGTCTCAGTTTTTATAATTTTTATTTGTTTTTAAGAAGATACTTCAGCTAATGTCTAGTTTCATTTCCCGCTGTAACTTATAACGACACCCAAGTTCGTCGTTAAGCACTCAAATCTCAGTCACTTTTACAATGAAAATTCGGGTAAACCTCAATTATTGCCTAAACACTAATGTATTCAATAAGGATTTCAGTATTATTCCTCGTCTTTAAGTTACTTTCAATGAATTCCTTACTATGAGGGGAGATTAAAAAACGTATAACAAATATTTGTGGTTTTGACATTTTGCTAAAAAAATTAATCACTAGTGTACCTAGAATGTTTATTGAAATTCATTTTCATAAATGTAATACGAAAAGGGGTTGCATATTTTTACAGGCCTTCGCAATTGAATAAAACTAAATTTACGGATTCTATCGCGTTTAATTAATTACTTTTAATTATTTTTAATTCCCGACGTTTCGGGTGCTTTTCAGCATCCATGGTCACGGTGGGGGGGGGGGACTGAGATGTTTGACGTCCCAATGTCATTGTTAGCCCGGCTACCTTCAGTTTTTGAATATTAATTTTTGGTCCGATTTACGCAAAACGAGCTTTCGCAAATTACTTTTACTCAAGTATTCAATCCAATTTCTTTGCTAAGTCAAGTCAATTACTCTCTGAATTTTCTTTATATTACAACATTTTGATTGTTATATAAAAACCCAATCAGTAACAAAAACTAAATTGTGAGTATGGTAATTCAGAGGAAAAGTACCAGCTCTAAAATTTTGCAGCATAGTGAAAAAACATAGATCGACTTCAGCCGTTTAATTTCTGTGTTAAAAGCTCTGAATAAGATTTTAGATTATTTTCGCGCAAACAATTTTTTACTGTGCAGTGACGGTGTAAGAATATCCATTACCCCATATCGTCCCACGGGCGTCGTAAGAGGCGAGAGAGAGAACTAATTAGTTAATCTTAAATAAGGACGTTGAAAGCATTCAGTAGCACTGGGGTAGAAGAAATTAGCTGCACTCGCAACTCAACGGAATAAAAATTCACTCTACGCTCCGTATTTTTAAATAAGCAGGAAAAGCTTGAACATTTTATGTATGTAAAAATAATAAATTATATCAAAATCATAATTAAATTAGCCTTATTATATAGGTGGGATCCTACTAGATGGTATGCTACTTACTGTTTTAATAGTCCATCTGGATTGGTGTCATATTCCTGTCTATAGTTGCTATCAAACAGCAGAAGACTCTTTGTTTTGTTTCTGTTAGAAGAGTAAAATAATTAGTTTAATTTTAAAGATTGAACTTAATCTCAGCCTTCAAGGGTGACAACGCATCTGTCACGCCTACTTTAAATGATGTTTCTTTGAACTGCAAGTAATAAACTAGTATCCATGAACTGTAGTTGCCGCTGACCAATAAGTGGACATAGTTAGTTCTTTAGCAACGTTGATACATTATTGTAAATAAATAAATCCGGTCCATCCATTAAAGCGTATAAACGTCCGATGCTGAACATATATCTCATTCTAAAATTGCTTCATAGAAGGGATTTTACCATATTTGAAGGATTTTACCATTTTTAGTGCGAAAGAGATGCGCCTCGCTTCTTTTTCGTAATAGAGACTCTTCTAATAGCATCTTAAGCGCCTTAGCCGATATGTGGGACTCTCCGCTTTTAAGACACTGGATCCGCATTCACATACATAAGAATTAAAATGTATAATTTAAGTAATGATAATGAAATGTATTTTTCTTTGTAAGTAAGTTTAGTAATTTTTAATATTGTTGTTAAAATGTATGTATATATGTTGTTATAATATATGTATATTTTTTTCTTAGATTTTAAGCAATTTAATTAACAATGATTCTCTAATAATGTTATGTTACTAACCAATTTATGGAATCTTGTCTAAAATAAAGTTTATTATTGTTATATCTGCCACGCTTGGTAGGTGGATTGATAACGGCACTATTTGTAGTTTTGAGCAGATATCAAGACGCTGCAGCCCAGCTCCTGTTTCATTTTCCCTAATTCTCTGCGATTTTAATAACTTTCAATGTTCTTTGATAAAATATATTTAAAAAAGTAGATTTTCGTTTGTGTTTTAAGCTTATACCCGTAAAATCCATCCATATCCATACTAATATTATAAATGCGAAAGTGTGTTTGTTTGTTTGTTTGTTTGTCCTTCTTTCACGTCGCAACAGAGCATCGACATGGCATGATTTTTGTATGGGGATAATTTGGTGGCTGTGGAGTGACATAGGTTTTTCAGCGGAAAAACATATCATTCCCGTAGGAAAATCGAATATGTTGCAAAATTCAATTCAGCTAGGTGGCGCCACCGTGATTCTACAAGACGGACGACGATACGAAGGACGAACACAGAAGGTCAGAATATCTGGATTATTATGTCTTTTTACCAAAATTAAGGTAAAAAATGTATAGATCTGTATTTTTCCACGCAAGACCGCGAAGAGAGCGATAAAAAACCTAAAACTTATCAGCTGATTTTCTTCAAACGTTTTGGTGCATTGTAATTCACAGAATAGGCGATAACCTCGCAGACGATATTAAGTAATCCGTTGATGCTCTGCCTACCCCGCAAGGGTTACAGGCGTGATTGTAAGTATAGATCAGAAATACTATCACCACCTGTCACGCTATCACCCTTAACTATTACTTAACTGTGGTAGAAACAGTTCTTAGTAAGCCTTATTAATAAGCCTTAGTAATATTTATTGAACGGAAATGAATACAGTTCTTATATGTAGTTATGTATGAATCAGTATTACAATAAGAAAAATTGTGCAAAATTATAAGAAAAATATTTTTGAGAGTTCTTATTAACTAACGTATACATAGTTTAATTTATTCCGCTAGATGTCGTTACTAGGTTTTTAAAACGCGGTAACGAAATGTTTCCTGACATGTACTTAACTCCCGCCGTTGAGCCGCGCGTCAACTTATAGTGCATACGGTACCTATACGCTTAAATTGTTTCCATTTCGTTGCTTATTCGACTACCTGCTTTCGATGTCGGTTGTTTGTTATTTGATTTTTGATTTGGTTAAGATTGAATGGATTTATATTGGCTTTCATATTCGGATTTGTGTATTTTGTTGGATCGGTTTTGTTGATTTGGCTGGTATTCCTTTGTATGTATTTAGACTCTGGCTTTGATTTTGGATTTTGTTTATTTAGAATCGTGAATTGGTTTTCGTTGGTTTAGGTTGTTTAACAATATTTCAAAGGAATATTAATAGTATAGATAGTGTATACGGTACCTATACACTTACTTCTTTTTTCGTTGGTTATATTTATATTGACTACTGCTTTCGATTTCGGTTTTCTGCGATTTGGTTTAAGTTGATTCGATTTTTTTGGCTATCGTTTTCGGATTCGTGTTGTGTCTTAAATTGGTTTTGTTGTTTTGATTTAAAAAAATATTTAAAAGGAATATTTATTGCTCGTAGATATTTTGGATTTGCTTTTAAAAAAATATTTAAAAGGAAATTTAATTCCTATTAGGTATTTAAACGTCTTTTTATAAATAGGTTTTTTGTTACTTCATAATGCCTCGCAAACGTAAGTCCGGCCTTTCAAGAGTATCTTCTCAAAGACAAGAGAAAAGATTAGCTCGATCGCTGGAATCTTTAGAAGATGCTGAACTGAGAAGGTAAGAACATGCAGAGCGTCAGGTTTCTTTTAGAGCATCTAAGACACCTTCTCAACGTCAGCAAAGACATCTTGAACAGACAGAGCATCAAGCTGCTTTAACAGCTTCCGAAACACCTTCTTAAAGTCAGCAAAGGTGTCTTGAACAGGTAGAGCGTCAAGCTACTTTAAGAGCTACTGAAACACCTGCTCAAAGTCAGCAAAGGCGTCTTGAACAGGCAGAACGTCAAGCTACTTGAAGAGCTACTGAAACACCTGCTCAAAGTCAGCATAGGCTATTCGAACAAGCGGAACGTAAGGCCGCCTTAAGAGCCGCGGAAACACCTGATGAAACTTTACACAGACTCATTGAGCAAGCTGAACGTCTCTCATCTACTATAAGGGTATCCGAAACACCAGAACAGACACAGGCGCGAAGAGATGCAAATGCACAGCTCCAAGCTGAACGTCGACAAAATTTTCAAAGAAACAATTGGTCGGTTTTTAATGACGCAGCATTCAATTATGATCCGTTGATTGATTATAAAAATCACAGGTTAGTTGTTATCGGACTGATGGACAAGAAGTGTCGATTTTACAGCGCTTTAAAATTGATAGATGAGACCGCAGGCATGTGCTGTTCCAATGGCAAAGTGTCTCTTCCGTTACTTGGGGAACCAGAAGAACCTTTGAAAACTCTCTTTTTATATGATGCTAATGAGTCACGGCGCTTTTTAAACAGGATCCGGAAATATAACTCATGCTTTCAACTTTTTTTTGACCGGGAAATAATAATGCCGGGATTTTCGCCTACATTTATGGTGCAAGGGCAAATTTCTCATAGAATAGGTTCACTTTTTCCAGCTGAAAACGAACAACATAAATTTTTACAAGTATATTTTATGGGTGATGAAGAAATTGAGGTAGACCGTCGCTGCTAATTTATCCAGGGAGTTGAGAGAGACACAGTATTCAAAATTCAAAGATTTTTGCATGAACGTAACATTTTAGTCAAAACATTTAAAACTGCTTTAGAAAACCTACCTGAAAAGGACTATAAAGTCGTCACTCACGCAGATCAGACCCCTCTAGGAGAGCATGAAAAAGCGCTACAATGCACCTTTGATAAACGAAATAGCAGCCGTAATTAGTGGTGATCAATTTTCTTCACGAGACATTGTCTTGCGAGCACGTGATTATACGTTGCAACGGGTAGCCGATACACACAAGTTTTATGACGCTCTGCAATACCCATTGATTTATTGCAAAGGACAAGAGGGTTATCATTTTCAAATTCCACTCATTAACCCGGTCACAAAGGAGCCTACTCCAAACAAAAAAGTTTCATATATGAATTTTTATGCGTATCATATGATGTTGCGAGAAAATGATTTTAACATCTTAGCCTTAAAATAATTATTTCATCAATATATTCATTTTGGTAGACATGTATGTGAAGGTCGAAAGTGAACGTCTCCGTTATATATCTTTAAATCAAAAAAAGCTGCGCGTTGAGAATTATATACATTTACAAGAGGCAGTTTCTAGCGACGCCAATGTAATCACCAGAGATTTAGGTAAAGTGGTAATTCTGCCCTCACCATTCGTTAACAGTCACCGCTACCTAAATACAAGTACACACAAGACGCATTCGCCTATGTACGAACTTACGAAAGACCTGATCTTTTTGTTACTTTTACTTGCAATCCTACACGGAAAGAAATAACAAATGAGCTAATGCCGGGCCAAAAAAGTACTGACAGACACGATTAATTGCTAGAGTATTTAGATTAAAAGTACAAAAAATTAATGTATGTAATTAACAAAGGGAAAATTTTCGGAGAGGTGCAGTGCTTCATGTATTCAATTGAATGGCAAAAAAGAGGATTACCGCATGCCCACATTCTAATATGGCTTAAAGATAAGTTGCGGCCCAGCCAAATAGACGACATAATAAGCACCGAGATTCCGGATCCTGAGCAAGATAAAGAATTGTAAGATACCATCGTCCAAAATATGATTTACGGTCCATGTGGAGCATGAAATTCAATATCACCATGTATGAAAGAAGGAAAATGTACAAAGAAATTCCCTAAACAGCTATAAAAGAAACAGTGCACAATGACAATGGCTACCCTTTATACCGACGCAGAACTCCCGAAGATGGCAGGCAAGTTACAATCAAATCTCGCTCTGGAGCGTTCGAAACCTTATATAACAGCTGTATTGTGACGTATTCTCCCATTCTATGTAAAATGTTTAATGCTCACATTAATGTAGAAGCATGAAGCTCTGTCCACGCAATCAAGTAAATCTGTAAGTACATAAATAAAGGAAGCGACCAAGCAACATTTAATCTCAGGAGTGAAGGTGAGGCAAATCCCGTTAATGAAGTACAGACTTTCAAGCAGGGCGTTATGTCAGCAGTAACGAGGCAGCATGGCGTCTCCTTGGCTTCCCTTTACACGAAAGGCACCCAACAGTTACTCACCTTGCTGTGCACTTAGAAAAGAGCGGAGAGCGTGTATATTTCACCGAAAGAAATTTCTAAGAAAATTAGCAAAAATAGTGTACGAGGTATAATGCTACAACAATGCAAACTTTTAGTGTGGGACGAAAGTACAACGTCGCATAAAAAAGGTGTAGAAGCACTAAATCGAACGCTCCAGGATTTGCGCAGCAAGACCGATGTAATGGGAGGAATGGTGGTTTTACTGGCTGGTGACTTTCGCCAAACTTTACCTGTCGTTCAAAAGGGCACACCTGCAGATGAAATTAAAGCATGCCTCAAGTCGTCTATTTTATGGAACAAGGTGACTAAATTCAGTTTAACTACGAATATGAGAGTGCATTTGTATAATGGTATCAATGCTGGAAACTATGCTAACACACTATTAAAAATTGGCGATGGGCGGTTGGAAACGGATCCTGAGGGCTGCGTTAAATTGACGAGAGATTTTTGTAATTTAGTACAGAGTCATTCTGAATTAATTGCGAGCGTTTATTCAGATTTAACGAACAACATGCATGAAGACAAATGCTTATGTGAAAGGGCGATTCTTGCACCAAAGGATGAGAGCATTGACAAAATAAATTCAGATATATTAAGCGAAGTAGCAGGAGAAATTACAGAGTATTTGTCAGTACACAGTTATGGACACAGAACAGAGCACTTTATATCCCGTAGAGTTTCTAAATTCTCTAGAGTTGTCAGGTGTGCCCTCACATAAGCTTCAATTAAAATTAGGCGTCCGAGCCATGCTGATGCAAAATTTAGATGCTCCTCGGTTATGTAACGGGACAAGGCTGCATGTGACACATCTTGGACGGAACATAATCGGTGCCACAATTTTGACAGGCGTAGGAAAAGGTGAAAATGTTATTATACCACGGATCCCTATAATTCCCACAGATCTTCCTTTTCAATTCCAAAGGTTGCAGTTCCCTATTAAGCTCAGTTTTACAATGACAATTAATAAAGCTCAAGGGCAAACGTTACAGGAAGCGGGAGTCAACTTTAAAAAACCGTGCTTCTCTCATGGTCAGCTGTATGTAGCATGTTCGCGTGTGTCAAATGCCCAGAATATCCACATTCTTTCCCCGAATGGAAAAACATATAACATTGTGTAGAGTAGCGTCTTAAAATAGTGTTAAGTTTGTTTTTTTCCGAAATTCCCACAGATTCCCTTTCAATTTAAAATTTCCTATTTAGCTCAGTTTCTTTTCAATTAAAATGCTGCAATTCTGACGGACCTATTAAGCTCAGTTTCCTTTCAACTCAAAAGGCTGCATCTCTGACGGATCTTTTATTTGGCTCAGTTTCCTTTTAATTCAGAAAACTGCTTCTCTGTCGAATCAATTTAGCTCAGTTTCTTTTCAAAAGTCTGCATCCCTGACGGATAATTATGCTCAGTTTCCTTTAAATAAAAAAATATCCCATTTCCATTTGGAATAAACAAGCTATTTTCATGCTTTCCAATACGCTGCGTTTCAAAACATTTAAATAGGCTGACGAATCGATTTTGCTCAGTTTCCTTTTAATGGCTGCATCTCTGACAAATCTATAAAACTCAGTTTTCTTTCAATTCAAAAAGCAATTGATAGTTCATTTCCCAGTAACCAAGCGAGCGAAGCCGCGGGTAACAGCTGGTACCAAATAAAATAAGGAATATATAAATTCGCGCATTATACGGGAAATCAGAATATTAAAAGGATATTTGAAAAACATAATTACATGGCACAGTTTTTTAAATGTGTACCATTTTTCACCAGCTTTTTAAGTTACCAAAAGAAAAACATTATAGTTTAATTATAGTTTAAGTGGCGACGATAGGAAGTAACGGCTTCCGTTAGATGTCATAGAAATGGTCATCAGAAAATATAAAAAGTTGGGCTTGCTCTATGTAAGGTACTTGAACACACCGCAAAATAGTAAATTTTTATGTGTGATTAATAACGCGTATCGATTTCTGTATTTCCCTTCAATTGAAAAAGTAAAGAAATAAATACCTGTCACACAATTATTTAAAGATCCATAATTTATGCATTTATTTTACAAATGCAATTTGAAAATATAGCAGTAAAATATTCTAGTCTGAATATTGGGCATTTAAAGACTCTATAAGCCATACGAAGATTAAGCTTACACTTATTTTGCGAAACGATATTTGAAAAAAGTTTAAAGTGTATGTTTAATTAATTTTAGAATCAAGCGCTTCCTGAGTTTTATAATTTTCTAGAAGTTTTTTCAGCAAACGAATAAGTTAAAAAACAGTAGCTATCGCCTCAAATTTAATTATATTAATTCCATTGATTACAAATAAAAAAAAACTAAAAGTTAATTAGACTTTGATGGAATGACGACTTGGTGAGATATGCAGGAAGTCGATGAATGCAGGGGACTCATAACCGTGCTTTATGATATTAATTACAAAAAGCAAGCCAAGATGTTCAGCAGCGGATTTGAGAAGGGCTGTAATGATGATGACTATGAAACCTTAGTTTGAACTTCCATAATTTTTTTACTAATGTTTAAAAGTTTCACACGCATAGCAAATATGAAAAAATGTAATATTAACAATTTAATTATAATGTCCTCCTTACCAATTTTGACCGCAATGACAAATTCTGGATATATTCGGAAGCTTTAGCAATGATGCAAAACTTTTTTAAATATTAGATTGCCAACTATTGCGAGAGCAAAAGTCTACCTAGCGGTAAGAGGTCTATCGATTCAACTTTTAAAAAACTTCAAGCGACGAAGGCCATTGATGAGTTGCCACCAATGAGAACTATATTCATTGCATCTCAAAACTTGGAATGATTTTGACTTTACTCTTTTAACCGGAACAGATAAGTGAGTGCACAACTCTTTGCTGACAGAAATAGGAAAAGAAAAAAGGTCTTACAAAACCAGGTGGTAAGTTATCACTTAACTATATATGCCACAAAAGAGTGCAGCACAATGAGATCTAAGCTTACCACCGACGTTCTTTTTGTGCTATCCTATGCTATTTACTGGCAGTACAATATCTGCCGGGTTCAGCTAGTTGATTTAAATAACTTATATATGTATTTATGTTTGAACTTTTACATTGACCTTAGAAAGTATCACTTTACATTTACAAGAACAATCACAACACGCCTTGTTTATTATTGAACAGAGAAGTTAGTTTATTCAATATATATTTTTCTGAAATTCAAGCGACGAATTTCTGAAATTCTGAAATTCAAGCATTTTGGCCTTGACCTTGGACTTTTGTTTTGAATTTGTTTTGGCTGCAACGCGGTAGCGTAGGCAGTTATTTACGGTAGATAAAAGTTACAAAAACGTAAGAAAGAAATATGTTATATCACAGATGTAACTGTTTTTAATTGCTAAATTTTTTGTCAAAGCAAACTGCAATTGCGAAAATAATGAAGTAAAAGAGCGAAGAAATCCAACATAAAGTTTTGTAATATATGGTTAACTGTTGTAATATGTGGAGACTTTAATATCAATCTTCTGAAAGCTTCCTCCAAATTAAGATCATTGTTTAAACCACATTGCTTTTTTAATTTATTATTAAAGCCAACCTTTATTACTGAATGTAGTGCAACATGTACAAATAACATTTTATACGTAAAGCCGTTCCGTAAATGTATAATTCAAACTTTGAGTTCTGATTACTGTGGACAATTAGCTTCGTTAACTTATCGCATGTTTAATGGAATACTGACTTAACTCAAAAAAGACGATTTTTGAGAAATCGCAAAAGAAGATATTGCTATGAAGACATCCTACTTGTTGATACATAAAAATAAAACTGATTTATGTTAATCATGAGTGCTTGTATTTTGAACATCTATGATTATCTATTGATACGATCTGAGTAAATTATTATTATTTTTTTATTTTTTTTAAAACGTTACCCCTACACTAAGATTTTCTCTTGTATCGTAGGGGCAGTTTATAAACATAAATTGCACAAGAACAAACATCCAGACCCGGAAAAACTATTTCTAGGCAATACAAATACTTGTTCCGTGCGGGATTCGAACCCGCGACCTCCAGCGCAGCCACTCATTGCTAAGCCACTGCGCCACGGAGTCGTCAATAAAATCGGAAATAATTTATATATTTTTTTTTTAATATTTTAAACAGTACTTTCTAGTCATTTTTACATAAAGTAAAGCAAATATTTTCAAATGCAAATGTTCCATTAAGTTTTATGCCTGTTTTAGTTTGAATAATGTATTATTTAAAATGACTAATTCAGTATTTAATCTGTATATGATTACTTTAGTAAAACACATTTAGAGATTGGGTCACTTTATTTAAATTATCAGACCGTAAATAAAGTTATAATGACTTTTTTAAATTAATTAAAAGATATAAGTATAATCATCAATCTTTTATTGCAGCAACCTTACCAACCGCACACTTTCTTATGATTATGTATGGTTATCAGGCTGATACTGCTGCTCAACTCTTGTTTCAGTTTCTCTTTATCGCCTCTTAAGACACCCACAAAACAATACAGGGTAGTGGATATTCTTACACCGCCACTATATGGTAGGCCGCCGAGCACGTGGTAAATCATTGGTTTGAACTTTGTTTGCTGAAGATTTTAGGCGAACGGTTATCCCTAGAGCTATTATTATTTGTGTTTACTTACATAAATTGATTTTAAATATTAATGGCATTTTTGAAATATAATATTTTAAATTAACAGTGTCCCCGAAGGAAAATAAACCAACGTTAATACTAGCACACACAAGAGATTCAATTCTTAGTATCACATTGAATTTCCGTACTGATCTGTACAAATATTTTACTGCAACACGGTAACCTACTCGGACTGAGCTTTAGTCGGATTATGAGAGCTTCCAAAGTAGGCTTCTTGGAAACTCTCAAGAAAAGCAATATCCATTATGTTGGCAAAGCTTTGTGTGTCGTCCACTACGTTTTGTAAAATCTTGCACCGTCTAAACCCGAATCTTTTTTATATTTCCTCGTATCTTACAGATTTTTCAGTCATTTTGAATTTTTATAGTTTATGTTATAATATTAAAATGTCGTAAATCTAGGCTTTGTGATATATAATTTATTCCCGTGTAATTTAAAGACCATATTTTTTAAACTAAATTTTAAATGTTTATAAGCTTTTAGTAGATAGAGGAATGATCTATAAAATGCAATGCCGGCATTTACTGGAGAAGCAGTTGAGAGCAAAAGGTATGCTGGAAGTGGGCACGACCCAGTGTTATGATGCTAATGCTATGGTACTAGTCAAATAATAGAATTAACATCAGCTGCATGCCCCTGCAATAAAATCCCATAGAACATTAAGCCGGGGCAGTAATTAAAGTAAACCAACCAACTAGCACTGAAATAATACTAGTTTTTACGGAATTTATCGCGTATATTTAACTTTTTAAATACCCGACGTTTCGAGAGCTTTACAGCACCCATGGTCACGGGAAGGACTGAGATGTTCAACGTCCAGATGTCATAGTTAATCGCGGTTACCATACATTAAAATTTAACTTTTGTTCCGATCTACACAGTATGAACTTATGGTATCATGAAGTCTTGCAGTTGTATGCTTGGGTTGGGATTTAATTTTATTTATTATAGGATCCCAAGCAGATGGTAGCACCCAGCCATCTTCTCTATTGAAATTAGGATGTTTTTTGATTTCAATAGCCTCGCGAATCATCCTTGGAAGGAATCGGTGTTCTTTAGCGAGGATTTGTGGTCTATCAAATCTGATGTAGAGACAGGGGCGATCCTGTACGTGTTCACAGACTGCAGACTTCCCGGAGCGTCGATTCTTCACATCAGCTATATGTAGCTATGTAATCTATGGTAACCGCAGTTAACTATGACATCTGGACGTTGAACGCCTCAGTCTATCCCCTGACCATGGGTGCTGTAAAGCTCTCGAAACGTCGGGTATTTAAAAAGTTAAATATACGCGATAAATTCCGTAAAAACTAGTATTATTTCAATGTGTAGTGTTCGCCTAAATATAAGAAATCAACTAGCACTGATTAAATCTGTATGTTGGTGAATCTTTCTAACAGCATAAGCTAACAGTATAGAAATTTAATGTAAAGTAATCTAACTTATAAAACTAAGTGAAGTACCATCTGCATAGAATACAATATTAGTAAGTTTTAACGAAGAATGGTAGATCGTTTATAAATACAAGAAACTGAAATGGTACAAGTAATTTATTACCACTACGGTACGCCCAGTTTTACAACATAACCTATAGAATTTATGCCATTAATCTTAACCTTTTGAATGCTATTACTTAGATAAGACTTCAACATATGAAGACCTTAAGTAGCCGGGCTTATTTTACAACGACTATATTTATTGATTTTTCAACACTACAAAAACATTTCATACAAGCACAATGTGATTCACGGTCTATTGGAATTAAAAAACATCAGGACTTATAAAACACTTATAAAACTGAGTCAACAGCGACACGCACTCGTCGTATTTATTTGTATTGTACCTGATGAAAATATTTTTGTCAGCATTATAATATATTAATTAGCACATATTCGTTTTGAACTTATAGCTTTTCGTTAAATAGTACTTATCAAACACCGAAGTAGCCTTACAATGATCCCTCATTCGCTCCAAACGCGACGTGACTGCATTTTAATCTAGTGCAGCACATTCAGTAACAAAAATTGTTATCGATCTTTATACGTATAATATATTTTATATAATATATGATTGCCTATTTGGTCTATTGGTTGTGAACGCGACTGCTGATCATGAGGTCCTGGGTTCGAATCCCGGAAAAAAAATTAGTTATTGAGTTTTTTCGCCCAGAAATTCTCAGTAGCTGCCCGGAGGCGGCATCTCACCCCCGTGTCTCAGAAAATACGTAAAGTTATTGGACTTGCACCTGATCTCTCTCCGGTCGTGTCGGTTTACCGTCCCATCGGAATATGAGAGTGAGCGAATAAAGCGTTCACCTGTGAATGCGCATGCTAGATTAAGAATAATTTTAGAATTGAATAAGTTACGATTAATAACTATTCAATCCATTTGTGAATTAATTTTGATATTTTAAACATTGATAATTTGTTACACTTCCGGTTTCTAATATATGTTATGTATATTGTAATAAATGTATTAAAATAGCCAAAAAATGTTTATTTGGATTTTAAAATTACCTATTACCTATTTATTGATTAATTGTTGACATTTTGTTATTTTAGACATTCTACGTTTTATTACAAAAATTATAATAATGAACTTAACTAAAATAATAATTAAAATTATAATATTTACGATTAAACTAATTATATACAATATAAAAGAAGAAACTATTATATAGAAAATTCTAAAACTAAAAATTTAAATTGTCAAAAGACCTGCTCCCCGTGGTATAGTGCCAAGAACGCTGGCTGCGTTTCCTCGCTGAATGAATGATACTTAGCCTTTGAGCGAGGAAAGAACCAGCGCTCTTATCACCAACAGCGACGACCAGTCGTGGATACAGTTCCTTTAGAAACTTCACTGCACGTGGACTCCACGGACCGATAGTCTCTACAGCAAATGGCACAAATATGTAGTCATTCTCAAAGACTCATATTTGCGCCATTTACTAAATTCGGTTGCCTCTGATGCCGCCCCGGCTCTAAAAGAGGTACCCTTGAGATGAGAGGCCGCCAAAGTATCAACCCAAGTAGCATCCCACACTAGGGCTTTACCTCTCTCCCAAGGGACCAAAGTCATACCGTCGGGTCTCTTGCCATCTTCTCTAAATATCCCGCAAGGCTCTAAAACCGAGGGGATATTTATGGAGACAAGAGCCCTTTGGATAATTTCGTTCAAAGAACGAAGTGAAGAAAAAGTGTTTAAGTAAGGATTTTAGTTCCTTTATCTTTTTAATCGTTGTGTTAAACCACTTTAGGCCACGTGTTTTCTGAAATATATTTATACTGCAAATTAATTATTTAAAACTGTGAAAATGGTTTTTAAAATGATTTTATTTAATGATTAATAATTTTTGTAATTGGTATTTTATAAATTGTACATATTAAGATGTGTTAAGAATTGCTCAATTGTAAAAAATATAATAAAATCGACATTGGCGGTAATCTTATAAATACTCCGAAATCAAAGAACATTACTTTGTTATTCTTTGTATTAGCAAGTATAAGTATATTTTTACTGTCTTATCATATTGCTCTTATGATAACTGTGTCTTTTGTTAAAATATGTGTGAAGATATTTTCTTTAAATATAATCTTTTAAATTTGCTAAATTATTTTCATAATTTGTCCATTGTTAGAAGGAAGATTTTAACATAATGATTTCTTATATTTACGTAAATACGACAATTTAAGTAGTATTATTTATCCGACTTTTTCCGTACTGATTTAACTTTCTTTAACTTTTCCATGAAAGAGAGCACGCGCATGGACACTTGGAAGCACTGAATGTTAATCCTGTCTGACAGATGGCTAGTCTCCGTTGAGAATAGCGGCATGACCGAAATTCGGTCTGGAGGATATTGTTATTTAAAACTTTGTATAGATCAATTCGTTGCATTCAATGATTTATAATAGCCCTATCAAAACACTCTATTGTGAACATTGATGTTTTCCTATAGATTGCCTAATTAGGATTGTGTCTTAAATTTGCCGTATTCACCACGATTGACAGGTGTACTGAACATGCAGTTTTTATTATTTTGAGATGTAATCAAGAAGATGATAGTCGATAAAGTAGATAAAGGTAATAAGTCGCTTAGTCTAGTATGATATGAGACCACAAGAGATCGTATTCATGTGCAGTAACTTTGGAGAGAAAATTATCTAACGGTTTCCATTAGTAGGCGGTATACTTACTTTTTTAGATCAGGTATAAAAAAACCTACGTATCAAGGTCATAGATAGGCAGCAGCATCAAAAGTGCCAAACTTTGAGAAAGAACATACAAAATATTGTTACGAGCTTAAGGTTAGTGACAATAAAAACTGCCGATTGAATTACCAAAATTTCCACTTTTATTACCGAACACCAATTAAAACTTAAAAGACACTAATTATTAATCACACTGATTCACTTTATTTCGCTCCGAAGCTTCGCTTATCTCGCCAAATTCAATACTGCCCCGATCGCGGCATGCAGCGCCTTTAAATACACCTTTTACACCGAAACATCCAGAATATTCTAGTAAATACGGGCGCCGAACTACCAGACGCAGAAAGTTCGAGTGTGGGGCTTCTAAAAAGCTTAATTCTTCTGTTAGATACTAGATGGCGCTGTTGGTCGGAAGATCAAGATTGATATTTTCTAGGAAGCCCTCTTCGCTCTGGTCCCCTACACTAGATGGCGCTAGTGTCAGGTTCCTGACGTCAACTTAGGCGCGCAACAATATACATTGAGATTTGGATAGCGTTGCAAATTTAATTAATTTTCCAACTCAGTAAACAATTTTATTTTTCAAATATTAAAATAATCATATAATATACTTTAATTATTAATAAAATGAACAAAACGTGAAAAATGAACAACCCTAGAGTTTTTTTCTTCAAATAAATGAAGCTTTCAATGGCTTTTACTCAGTTGAAGTTTTGCCGGTCTATTTGTTTGGCGAAAATGCAACTTGAATACTGTTTCATTTCTTTACTTTAAATCGATTTTTAACTTAATTCTATCAGTTTATCAATAACTGGAGAACATTTATATGTAATAAGCGTTTAAATTAATGCCCCTGTTATTTACTATTGGTCCTATGAAACATTTATACGTAGGTAAAATTTTTATTAGTCCCAGGAAAGTCTTTCTTTAATGCTAAAATATGTAAAGTTTATGGATATAAGAGCCCGATTATTCGACCAAATTAGTGATAACGAACGCATCTCCATTATGACTCGTATTCGAGGATAGATGTAGATATCTATAGGCCACAGCAAAAACTTACTACCGTATGGACTATATGCTTGTATGTAACCCTACTATAAAAAATCCAGGTTTTCTCACGTTTTTCTTCGCCAATCAATCAACACTTAAGATTGCAATTAACAGTTTATTGGTCCAGGCGGGAATCAAACATGATTTGCTCGAAATATGAAATTTTAAGGTAGGTCCTTATCCCTTAAACAATAAAATGAATTTTATAAATTCTTACAATATAAAAAATGGAAATAAACCAGAATAAATAAAATTTATAGGTATAAAATCATAATGTAAAATATAAATTTATTAATGCATTAAAATACAAATTATTTAAAAAAATAAGTATAAATACCTACCAAGGGACCATTAAGGGACTAATTAATCTTTGTTATTACAAAGTTGCCTAATGTCACATTTATGGTATTTTAATGGTGTCTCTAACTTCACTAACTTTATTATGGTATTACTAACTTTGATAACGTTTACAGAAGTAAACTTGCCTTCGGTTTCTTCTTTAACTCCGTGTCTCCGGGGCAAGAGTGAAAAGGATTTTATTATGATTTCGTTGTGTTAGTGTACTATATAACCATCGTCTGCATCTCCACTTAAGGTGCTGGCTTAAGTAGAGATTCATTTGCATTAAACAATTAAAGTAAAATTGTTTAGTATAAATTAAACTAAACACATTTCACTTGAGTGTACGTGAGCATTGCAACTTATAAACTTCTACCCTTGATGAAAAAACGTTGTAGATTTTTATTATTGTATAATGTGAAGTGAAATTATTTTTCGTTTATATATAAGACGAAGGAAAAATAATACGTTATGGTGGGATGATGAGATACGTACGGAAGTTGAAGCAAAGAAGAGAGCATGGCTAGATTTACTAGCAACTAAGGCTGGTAATTCAAGCGGTACGAATGATGATTTTGAAAGAAAAAAGGCAGTCTTTAGACATCTAAATAAAAGAGTAAAAGAAGTAGTTGAAAGGAAAAAGCAAGAAAGAACGGATAAGAATGATAGAAGAATATCGGATAACTTCCAGGCAAATATTAAAATGTTCTGGAAACTCGTAAGAACTGCCAGGGGATGTTCAAAACAGCCTATAATGAATGCTATAAGAGATGAGAATGGCTATATTCTGAATGATGAAGTTTTGAGTTTAAAGAGATGGAAGGAATATTTTGA
The DNA here is from genome assembly GCA_907164705.1 of Parnassius apollo. Lineage (NCBI taxonomy): Eukaryota > Metazoa > Arthropoda > Insecta > Lepidoptera > Papilionidae > Parnassius > Parnassius apollo. The sequence continues at coordinate 15,950,518 of CAJQZP010000885.1, forward strand.
AAGCATGTTTATGAGTGAGGAGACAACGTATGAACTGAATGAAATAGGAACTCCGAAAGAAGAGGAAGAAGGTAGCGAGATAAGTATAGATGAAATAATGAAAGCAATGAGAAGCATGAAAGCAGGTAAGGCTGCCGGATATGATAGAGTTTCACTCGAAATGCTAAGGGCTGGAGAGGAAGTGGTGGCAGGCCTGCTGCACACCTTGTTTAATTTATGCTGGGAACTGAAGCGGGTACCGGGAGACTGGTGCAAAGCCGTGATAGTCCCAGTATATAAGGGAAAAGGGTCGCAGCAGGACTGTAAAAACTACCGCGGTATCAGCCTTCTTAGCATCGTGGGAAAACTGTATGCCAAGGTACTAATTGAAAGGGTCATGAAAGAAACCGATGGAAAAATTTGGGATGTGCAAGCGGGATTTAGAAAGGGAATGGGATGTACAGATCAAGTCTTCTCCATGCGCATGATCGCGGAGAAGTTTTTGGCCAAAAACCAAAAGGTTTTTTGTGCGTTCATGGACTTGGAGAAGGCCTATGACAGAGTGGATAGGAATGTGCTATGGCAAACACTGAACTCATTTGGGTTGAGCGCTGGCTTGATACAGGCATTGGAATCTCTTTATAGGGACTCTAGTGCTTGTGTTAGGATCAACGGGGTCTACTCGGACTGGTTTGGCATCCATAAAGGTGTCAGACAGGGCTGTGTGGCTTCCCCGTGGTTGTTCAACCTATTTATGGACAGTTGTTTGCAAAATTTGAAAGTTGAAGAATGCGGATTAAGAATGGGTGAGTTAACCATCAAATGCCTTTTGTACGCCGATGATCAAGTTATTCTTGCGTCGTCGGCGGCTGAGTTGCAAATGATGGTTACATTAATGAACAGATCATTAAAAGAAAGGGGTATGAAAGTGAACGCAAGTAAGACAAAAATTATGGTTTTTGAAAGAGATGAAAGTAAAACGATATGTGAAATAAGAATAGAAGGGGGAGTTGATCGAGCAAGTAGATGAGTTTGTATATTTGGGTTGCGTATTTAGCAGGGATGGGAGATATGATAAGGATATAGAACGACGAGTGAACGCAGGAAACAGAGTAAATGGAGCCCTGCACTCTATTGTGAAGAGTCAAAATGTGTCAAAAAAGGCACGTATGGCAATTCACAATGCTGTGTTGGTCCCTACTTTAACGTATGGTAGTGAAAGTTGGGTATGGCAGAAGAAGCACGAGAGTAGAATAAATGCAGTAGAAATGCGGTCGTTAAGGAGTATGTTAGGGCTGAATCTGAATGACAGGGTGAAAAATTGTGTGATAAGAGAAGAGTGTGGTTTGCAAGATGATGTTGTGACCAGGATTAAGAAAGGAATGCTTCGGTGGTTTGGTCATGTGGAAAGAATGGATGAGGAAAGAGTGACAAAGAAAATTTATGTTGCAGAAGTGAATGGCAGAGTCGGAAAGGGACGTCCTAGGCGAAAATTTATCGACCAAATTGGCGATTTATTGAAAACGGGCCAAATTAGGAGTACCCTTAACCGACGAGCATGCATGCGTAGGTGTATGGATGTGAAGGAGGCGAGAGAGGTGTGTCAGGATCGTGCCAAATGGAAGTCTGTAGTCTCTGCCTACCCCTCTGGGTGACAGGCGTGAGTGTTTATGTTATGTTTATAAGACGACGGTGTCCTAAAAGGCGCTTAGTTCGATGGCGAAGCACTTTGATCTTACGCTTTCAAGGGAGATGGGCTTCAAAGCATCGGCTTACTTTGCTACCCATCCAGGAGTATTAAACACCAAAATCAAACCCGGAACACCGTTAGACGCGAGTAGGATCAAACCCGAAATATGCGGCAGATTCCTTCAGTTGACTTGGTTCACGTATTAGTTCGCCTTTCTTGTGGAATCATTAGCGAAGCTGAGAAGGTAATGCAAGTACTGGGCATCTCTGTGTTTCCTTAATTCCGTCCCAGGTGGCGTAGTATCCGTAGACAGTTCACTACTCACACAAACATACTGCGTGGACAACACGGAAAATGACAATTCTTATCGATAATTTTGCACACATGTCGGAGGTGTGGAGGTTCCCAATCTCATTGCGAAAAAGACTTGCACAGAACTTCTGTGATTGATGTAGAACTTAGGAAGCTTAACATCTCGATCGGTGCTTTGCAGTTAACCAAACACCCGACGAAGGCTCTTTGCAGGAGTCCTCGTACACTTTTTTTCTTTTACACCTGCTCCAGTTTGTCAAATCACTAATCACAGTTAGTCAAACCACATTATCTGGATGCTTGGCTGTCCACTACTCTGCAATTGACTATGAGTTATCCCCTGATGGTAAGTGACTACCGCCGCCCATGAACAACTGCAATAGCAATGGAATTGCAGGTGTGTTGCCGGCCTTTAAAAAGAGTAAGCTCTTTTCTTGAAGGTCCCTAAGTCGTATCGGTCCGGAAAAATCGCCGGTGTTAAAATATCCACAGAGGAGTTGTACGAGTAAGAAAACTCCTAGTAAAATGCACACTGGTGGACCGCCAAGCATCCAGATGGTGAGGAGGGTATCTTGAATTTAAACTTATTTGAACTATTTATCACCGTCGATTTTTCCGGACCGTCACGACTTAGGGACCTTCAAAGAACGAGCTTACACCTTTTAGGCCAGCAACGCACCTGCGAATCACTTGATGTTGCAGTTGTGGTCAGAAGTCAGCCGCAAGCTCGTTTGCCCCCTCTTCTATAAAAAAATCATCCGGGGTTGACTGGTAGAGAATGCCTAGCATTAAGTCCGCCCTTTATATCCCTTAATGTAATGTCTAGTGTATACACAGGAATTGTCTAAAAAAGTAACAATTGTTTTTTATTACGCAATGATAATTTAATAAGGATTATTATATTACTAAAGTGTTCATGATTGAAAAAGTATAAGGAGTTGATCGCCGCTGATTTCATAGATAGATAGACAGATAACGCTTTATTGCATTTGAACAAAATTATTACAATAACGGAAAACTTATGACTACAAACGGTGATCATATCGCTCTAAGCGATTTCTGCCTGACAAACCGAACATAAAAGGACATTACAATTTTATATTTTGACGCATAAGTGCAATGTGCAATATAAAATAAACTGAAAAAAAAATATTAAAATAATATTTATAAAAATATATTAATAATATATACAATATTTAATGATTATGTATATATGTACAATAATTTTAATTTAATATATTCAAATATATACTGCAGAGAAAATTTAACAAAAATAATCAAGTATTTATGAAAAGAGGAAATACATATAATTTTTATTATGACGGGAACTTTAAATAATACTCCATAAGTAGTTTTTTTAAAAGACTGTAAAGATTGCACTTTCTGAATGTTAAGTGGTAATGAATTCCAAAGTCGCGTTGCTAGTGAAGTATATGATTTATTATAAAATGAAGTAACGCTGTAAGGAGTATTTAAAGCCAAGCTATATAATGAACGCAAATTGCGGGTATGAAATTAATGTCGATAGTGAAATTGTTCCTTAAGGTATCTTGGAGATTTCGGATCAAACAGACCGTACTTAATTGTATAAAATATAATATAGAAAATTAATGTTAAAAAAGTCCCGCTAGGTTTCCTGGTTCATTCCAAAATAGAGGATTTTTTTTCGAACCAGTGGTATAACTTAAATGACTTTCAATAAGTATTCTTGTAATTTATATTGAATAAAAATGATTTAGAAAAAGTGCATTAACAAATTTATATTTTAGATTATGATTTTATACGTATAAATTTTATTAATTCTGGTTTATTTCCATTTTTTATATTGTAAGAATTTATAAAATTCATTTTATTGTTTAAGGGATAAGGACCTACCTTAAAATTTCATATTTCGAGCAAATCATGTTTGATTCCCGCCTGGACCAATAAACTGTTAATTGCAATCTTAAGTGTTGATTGATTGGCGAAGAAAAACGTGAGAAAACCTGGATTTTTTTATAGTAGGGTTACATACAAGCATAAAGTCCATACGGTAGTAAGTGGTTGCTGTGGCCTATAGATATCTACATCTATCCTCGAATGCGAGTCATAATGCAGATGCGTTCATTATCACTAATGTGGTCGAATAATCGGGCGCTTATATCCATAAACTTTACATATTTTGGCATTAAAGAAAGACTTTCCTGAGACTAATAAAAATGTTACCTACGTATAAATGTTTCATAGGACCAATAGTAAATTTGACATTTCATTGAATTGTTGTTCATACTTAAAGATTTTTTTTAAATTCACTATAGTCAAACAATTTAGAAAAAATGCATCTCTTGAAAACCGCTTCGCGCACTGGGAAGAAATGAGTTACTTTGTATCTCAGTGGTCGATATCGAAACCAAAAAAAGTTCCGTTGTCCTCCACCATTGATTTTGTTTTCAGGATTATTATTTAAAAAAATTCATTTTTTAATGAAAACCAAATTCAATCTCAGTTTTTAACATAATGTAAAAGTCGATTTTATATCTAATAATTTAAAAACAATATTATGTAAAACCGCCAACACGTGTTAAGACTACGTGGAACACTTTTGCCTCTTGAATAATTGCTGCTTAACTCTTTAAGAACACTCACACTCATACTTGCTTTCGTGGTCTATTATATCTAATGGAATGTGAGATTCCATTGGCACTACACTCCGATACTAACGGAGAGAGATCATGACCAGGATCAACGGTTTTACATGCTTTCCACGGCAAGCTAATTTTCAGTCTTCAGGTTGCTAATGAGAATTATCAATAACTAATTTTGGTCCCACTCCAAATTCAAACCCGAAACATCAAGATCAGCAGTCGAGCTTGCGACTACTAAATCAACGAGGCATTTAAAAAACATCCAGATAAATAAGTTATTGCACACCTCAAGTGAAATTTAGTGGCTAGGTTATACTATCATCCTGTCAAGATCAAGGAATTCGCTCACATTAAATCTCTTTTTTTATATTGCATCTACAAAAATCACAAATATTAAGATGAACCAAATACATAAGCATATTTAATCTTTACACCAACTTATGTTATATTAATAGCGTTAGTATTATATTTCTACGGGCATATTGAATTTATTATGCAATAAAAATAATAAAGGTTCTATTGAGTTTGATTTGCACCAGCCAATTAGTCTGTGAAAGTACCTCACGAACATTTTAAATCTGCTTACCAGTGCTTTAATAAGTTTTAATATAATACATCATCGATTGCAAAATAAAAAGCGAATTATATTTTAGCGTATAAATAGTGGTGGTGTAAGAATGTCTACTACCCTATATCATCGCATGGGTGTTGTAAGAGGCGACAGAGGGAAACTAACCAGGAGATGGGCATCAGAATCTTCCTAATAACAATTAAACAATAGAAAATGGCAACGTTTTTATGGCAAATAACCCCCCGAAATCGGGCAATATATGGAAGAGGCCTATTTTCAGCTGTGGACTTATCATTACAGCCTATGTAACGGCAACGGTACAATAAGATACGTCGTGTGGTGGGTTCTACTAGAATGCTAGAAAGATCTTATAGCCCCCGATGAGTAGCAGTATAACCGTCTCATATAATATACCAGACGTAAAAATACACATACCAGCAACAATCCCATAAATATATTTTTTAATTACCTAAATATATCACAATAAGTATACCGCTACTGTTATATTGCAGCCTATTAAAGTCCACTGCTGAACATAGGCCTCCCCATAGATTGCCTCACAGCCTCATATTTGCCATAGCTGCCACGCTTGGCAATCGGGCTGGCAACCGCAGCAGCAGTGTCTTGCCAAAAAGCATAAATTGTGAGAATGAAAAAACATACCAAGTAAGTAGACATTTAACGCGCGTTATAATTTACATCGTATAATGTAAGAAGAATAGTAGTTGGATGGTACGAGTACTACACAATATAGTTCTTTTCAGCAGTAAATAAGATGCTTCGCTTAAATTATGCTATCCGCGAAAGTAATAGGTCCTTACATATAAAATTGGCTTTTTTTCGGGAGGAATATAAAGTCAATTTTTTTTTGTTAAATATATTTAATTAATCAAAGTATGCACCGTTATTATGTATGCACTTTTTCAATTCACTCAATTCATGAGGTATAAATTGTTCAGTTTTTTTTTTACTTTCCCGATTTGTTTCAAATGAAATATTACTGTTTTATTACTTACTTCGAATCCTGCAGCTATCTCTGAAGTCCTTTGTGATGGATGCGCTTTCACAATAGCCTTTAATTCTTCATTTTCCACTTTGGTCTCCGGCCATCCGGGGGCCACGGTCATACGGGGTTGGTTCTGAAGGTCAAAATTTCCAGAACGAAAACGTTGAAACCAAAAACGTATCGTGCTTTCTTTTGCGACACCAGCGCCGTAAACATCATTAATTCGAGCTGTTTCTGCAGCACTGGTGCCACGGTAGAATTCGCACTCGTAAATATACCGATATTTCATGTTTTCCATTGTGCAGTAATAAGCGACGCCAAAAAAAAAATAATGAGGAGAAAATAATAAATGACTGTTTTCAATACTCAAATGTACCAGCTCAGTGAATTTATAAATTTGAATTTGGAGCTCGTATTCAAAGGGGAGATATTTGAGATCAAAGCGGTCAGTATGACAAAACGCTAATCTCATATGTAAGGACCCAATATAACTTTGGATTGAACTAACATTCCAGGTGTGTTCGATACTGGCCACAATAGGAAAATAATCATATTGTTAAAAACCTTACAATACCTACTTGCGACCCGCCCCGGCTTCTTGCGGGTGCAATGTAGATACGCACAAAATATGTTTTTACGACTTCTAATACGTGGTAGAGCCATGCTGCAGTTATATTAGTAGTATAATCGTAGCAAGAATGGGTCGGCTCGACCGGGAAAAGACCACGCTCTCACAGAATACCAGCGTCAAATAGTAGCTTAATGCTGCTGTATTTCATATGGTGAGTGTAAAGAACCAGAGACCCTTTTTACTGGAAACGGAGCATTCCATCTTAGTCCTCAAGGGTGACAATGTACCTGCATTTTGATTTGTAATCGAGGAAAGATGTAGATGTCTATGGTGAAAGAAAGATGTCACAGCGACCACTTACCATCAGGTGGACTGTGTGCTCGTTTGTCACCCTATCCTATTAAAAAATCTTCATATTTCAAATCCTTGAAATTCTCGACGCAAATATTTTCCTCCGCTATAATTATGGTTAATGGAACTTACCTTAAGTGAACTTCAACCAAAATTATACGAGTTGCTGCATCCGTAGAGATTTAAAAACCATATAGTCCGCTTTCTGTGGTACTGCATCATCACAAGAATTTTAGATATTATTATTACTAAAAATAAAAAATAAATAATAAAAAGATTGTCCATTGATATTTGTAAGCCACTGTCAGCCTACCGGCCCGGCCAGGTGTTTCGATCTTTCTTTTCAGTGTAAAAACGAGATTGTCATTCTGAAATTAATTATGAAGGGTTTTTAATTTTGGGGGGTTTCAAAACTAACCTTTATTACGGAAATCCTCCAGCGACTCTCGAGATCGTGATTCTCCGTAACTCTAACTCCTTTTACAAACGTCGTATTTTATTTCTAATCAGGCATCATTTCATCATCACTTGTTCTTTTTCCCATTTCAACATAAATTTTAATAAAAAAAATTACTTCCTGCGGGGCGCACGCGGATGATGCAACAAACGGAAAACGAATGATCGAAACGCCTGGCCGGGCCGGTAGGCTGGCAGTGGCTTACAAAAATCAATGGATGAACGTTTTTGTTATTTATTTTTTATATTTTGCAAAAATAATATCTAAAATTCGTGTGATGATGCTGTACCACAGAAAGCAGACTCCATAGATTTTGAATATCCTAGGATACAGAAACGAAGTATAATATGCATGTATTATATATTTTTTTTATAGGATAGGGTGACAAACGAGCACACAGTCCACCTGATGGTAAGTAGTTGCTCCCATAACATCTACTCTTCCTCCATTAAAAATCAAAACTCACCACTAGCTCGCCACCACCAAGCTACTTTTCACCTTCAATCCCCCGTCAGCCGACCCTTCGTGCTACAACTATACTACTAATATAACTGCAGCATGGCTCTACCACGTAAAAAAATATATTTAAACTTTTCTCTTGAAACATTCTGTCTACAGATGAAAACCACATTAAAATCCGCTGCGTAGTTTAAAAGACCTAAGCGTACAGATGTCGAGAAGCAACTTTGTTTTATACTATGTAGAAGACATATGCTCATAATACATAGAATTAGAAATTGAGTGGCAAACGAACTTAACAACCTACTTGATAGTAAAAGACTGCTACAGTCCATGGCCAGCTGCATCCAACTTGAAACAGAGAAGGTTACAGATACGTCGTCATCTCTGAGGAATTAGATGGAATGCCTCTTAGCTTGTATATAGGTTCGCTATGCCTTTCCGAACGGAACACAGTAATGCAAGCACAGCTACTGATACAATCACACAGACTCCTAGGCCGAAAAAAGTCCTACCACCTACAAATTTCTATTCGTTATATTATCTACTACTACACAGTTTAATTTGGTTCATTGTTCAGCAGTTAATAACAAAGGTGGAAAGGGTGTAGTATTTTACATATTTATGGTTCGTTCAATTATGTTGTTCGCAGCGGTAAATATGTTAACCATTTTAAGTTACAGCTGTGTGCGTTATAAGCTAGGAATAGAAAAATAATTCATATGCTTAAAAAACCGTAAAAGTCTTATAATAGTTACATACGTGTTCATAAGACTGATAAATAACAGGGGCATTAATTTAAACGCTTATTACATATAAATATTCTCCAGTTATTGATAAACTGATACAATTAAGGTAAAAATCGATTTAAAGTAAAGAAATGAAACAGTATTCTAGTTGCATTTTCGCCAAACAAATAGACCGGCAAAATTTCAACTGAGTAAAAGCCATTGAAAGCTTCATTTATTTGAAGAAAAAAACTCTAGGGTTGTTCATTTTTCACGTTTTGTTCATTTTATTAATAATTAAAGTATATTATATGATTATTTTAATATTTGAAAAATAAAGTTGTTTACTGAGTTGGAAAATTAATTAAATTTGCAACGCTATCCAAATCTCAATGTATATTGTTGCGCGCCTAAGTTGACGTCAGGTACCTGACACTAGCGCCATCTAGTGTGGGGGACCAGAGCGAAGAGGGCTTCCTAGAAAATATCAATCTTGATCTTCCGACCAACAGCGCCATCTAACTAACAGAAGAATTAAGCTTTTTAGAAGCCCCACACTCGAACTTTCTGCGTCTGGTAGTTCGGCGCCCGTATTTACTAGAATATTCTGGATGTTTCGGTGTAAAAGGTGTATTTAAAGACGCTGCATGCCGCGATCGGGGCAGTATTGAATTTGGCGAGATAAGCGAAGCTTCGGAGCGAAATAAAGTGAATCAGTGTGATGATTTCTTAAATTTACGCGAACACTACACATTGAATAAAACTAAATTTACGGATTTTATCGCGTTTATTTCACTACTTTTATTTATTTTTAATTTCCGACGTTTCGGGTGCTTTACAGCAACCATGGTCACGGGGGGGACTGAGATGTTTGACGTCCCAATGTCATAGTTAGTCCGGCTACCTTCAGTTTTTGAATATTAATTTTTGGTCCGATTTACGCAAAACGAGCTTATAGTATCATGAAGTCTTGCAGTTGTATGCATAGGTTTGGGTTTGCCCTAAACTATAATTTTTGGGATCCTATAATTTTGTTAATTATAGGATCCCAAGCAGGTGGCAGCACCCATCCATCTTCTCTATTGAAATTTGGATGTTTTTTAATTTCAATAGCCTCGCGTATCATCCTTGGTAGGAATCGGTGTTCTTTTGCGAGAATTTGTGGTTTATCAAAACGAATGTAATGGTGGGGACGATCTTGAACATGTTCGCAGACTGCAGAATTCCCGGAGCGTCGGTGCTTCACGTCAGCTATATGTTCTTTCACGCGGGTTTTTATGGATCTTTTTGTTTGACCTATGTAAGAGAGACCACATTTACAATCTAACTTGTACACTCCTGCATCTTGTAGAGGGATATTACACTTGACGGATGGTAAAAATTGACTAATCTTCTTCGGCGGCGGTTTTAATAGAAGCTCGCTTCAAGATGTAGCCAACCTTGTCTGTGACTCCTTTGACATATGGTAGTACAGCAGGTACACGCTCGACTGTGGCCGGCTTCGCTCGGTCACTGTGACGTAGGCGCGGGACCCGAAGCTTGTTGTCTTGCAATACTTACTTGACGTGCTGAAGTTCGGCGGCCAGATGTTTTCTGTCACAGATCCCTCGTGCTCTCTGAAACAAAGATTTACCCACGGTAGCTAACTGTGAAGGATGATGGTGAGATTCACCATTTAAATATCGGTTGGTATGGGTCTTTTTTTCTATACACAGTGTGACCAATTGTGTTATTAGGATTTCGAATGACTAAAACATCTAAGAAAGCTAAAGAATTATTTGCCTCTAACTCCATTGTGAATTGTATTTTAGAGTTTATAGAGTTAAGGTGGTTTAAAAATGCAGTTACTTTGTCAGATGGTAAAATTGTGAAAGTGTCGTCTACGTACCGCTTGTAGAATCTTGGATTTACAGGAGCAGTAAGAAGGGCTTTCTCCTCGAAGTCCTCCATGAATATGTCAGCGACTATGGGAGATACAGGTAAGCCCATCGCCACACCATCTACTTGCTTGTAGAACTCTTCCTTCCACAATAGATAGCCAGATGTGAGGCAGTGTTTGAATAATACTGCATATTCAGCAGGCATGTTATTATATTCTAGCTTCCTAGTTACAATTGATATGCAGTTTTCAATAGGTAGGCATGTGAATAGTGACTGAACATCAAAATTGACCATAGTTTCATTGTCAGCGAGATGTAGGTCTTTTATCTCACTAACAAAATGGTATGAATCCTTTGTGTGTGCTCTGGTATGTCCTCTCAGTGGTGACAGTACTTTTGCCAAGTGTTGTGCCAGCTTATAAGTTGGTGAATCGATCTGGCTCACTATAGGACGTAGTGGAGCGTTTGGTTTGTGTATCTTTGGTAACCCATACAACCTCGGTGGTTCGGTACATGATGGTATTAGCGAATTCACGTCGAGATTTAATTTTTCGGAGTGTTTCTTTATTAAATCGCTAGTTGCTTTAAGCGTGTTAGTTGTGGGGTCTGTTTTGACCTTTTTGTATGTACTTTCGTCCGATAAAAGCTGTAGTATTTTAAAATTATACTCTGACGTGTCCATTATTACCGTAGCATTTCCTTTATCCGCGCGGAGAATCGTTATATCTGGTCTGTTCCGTAAGTTAATCAACGCTGTAAATTCGTCTTTAGGAAGGTTTGGTTTCGGCACTGAACTACGACGTAACAAGGACGAAATATCTTGACGTATAGCCTCCAAATCTTCCTTACCAATATTATTTTTAAACAGACAATCCTCAACGCTGCAGATAATTTCTTCGTACGGGATTTTTCGCAGTGTTAATGCGAAATTCATTCCCTTCGCTAACACCTTTATTGTTGGTTCGTCCAGTGTATGTTTTGACAGATTATAGACCGTGCGTTGTTTATTGTTTGCGTCTGTGGTCAACGGTTGTGTTTCGTTCTGACGTTGGCTTAGATGGTTGGCATTTGATCGTTAATTTTTGGTATTTTTCTATTTGTTTATTCTTGCATTCATTGTATTTTGCTGTTTCTCGTTTGTTTAAAGTTTCGATGCATGCAATTAAAAATAAGTAAAAGTAGTGAAATAAACGCGATAAAATCCGTAAATTTAGTTTTATTCAATGAATCAGTGTGATTAATATAGATAAATTTTAAGTTTTAATTGGTGTTCGGTAATAAAAGTGGAAATTTTGGTAATTCAATCGGCAGTTTTTATTGTCACTAACCTTAAGCTCGTAACAATATTTTGTATGTTCTTTCTCAAAGTTTGGCACTTTTGATGCTGCTGCCTATCTATGACCTTGATACGTAGGTTTTTTTATACCTGATCTAAAAAAGTAAGTATACCGCCTACTAATGGAAACCGTTAGATAATTTTCTCTCCAAAGTTACTGCACATGAATACGATCTCTTGTGGTCTCATATCATACTAGACTAAGCGACTTATTACCTTTATCTACTTTATCGACTAGCATCTTCTTGATTACATCTCAAAATAATAAAAACTGCAGTAGTTCACACACCTGTCAATCGTGGTGAATACGGCAAATTAAGCACAACCTAATTAGGCAATCTATAGGAAAAGTCAGTGTTCAGCAATAGAGTTTTGATAGGCTATTATAAATCATTGAATGAACGAATTATCTATACAAAGTGTTAAATAACAATATCCTCCGAAGACCGAATTTCGGTCATTGCCGGAGATTCTCAACGGAGACTAGCCATCTGCGCAAACAGGATTAAAGTGTCCAAGTGTATGCGCGTGCTCTTTTTATGGAAAATTAAAGAAAGAAATCAGCTAGGAAAAAGATCGGCTCAATAATAAACTTAAATTCTCCTATTTAGCTAAAAGAAACTGTTAAAATCTTCCTTCTAACAATGGACAAATTATGAAAAGAATTTAGCAAATTTAAAAGATTATATTTAAAGAAAATATCTTCACACATATTTTAACAAAAGACACAGTTATCAAAAGAGCAATATGATAAGACAGTAAAAATATACTTATACTTGCTAATACAAATAATAACAAAGTAATGTTCTTTGATTTCGGAGTATTTATAAGATTACCGCCAATGTCGATTTTATTATATTTTTTACAATTGAGCAATTCTTAACACATCTTAATATGTACAATTTATAAAATATCAATTACAAAAATTATTAATCATTAAATAAAATCATTTTAAAAACCATTTTCACAGTTTTAAATAATTAATTTGCAGTATAAATATATTTCAGAAAACACGTGGCCTAAAATGGTTTAACACAACGATTAAAAAGATAAAGGAACTAAAATCCTTACTTAAACACTTTTTCTTCACTTCGTTCTTTGAACGAAATTATCCAAAGGGCTCTTGTCTCCATAAATATCCCCTCGGTTTTAGAGCCTTGCGGGATATTTAGAGAAGATGGCAGAAGACCCGACAGTATGACTCTGGTCCCTTGAGAGAGAGGTAAAGCCCTAGTGTGGGATGCTACTTGGGTTGATACTTTGGCGGCCTCTCATCTCAAGGGTACCTCTTTTAGAGCCGGGGCGGCATCAGAGGCAGCCGAATTTAGTAAATGGTGCAAATATGAGTCTTTGAGAATGACTACATATTTGTGCCATTTGCTGTAGAGACTATCGGTCCGTGGAGTCCACGTGCAGTGAAGTTTCTAAAGGAACTGTATCCACGACTGGTCGTCGCTGCTGGTGATAAGAGCGCTGGTTTTTTCCTCGCTCAAAGGCTAAGTGTAGCTATTCAGCGAGGCAACGCAGCCAGCGTTCTTGGCACTATACCACGGGGAGCAGGTCTTTTTTGATTATTTAAATTTTTAGTTTTAGATTTTCTATATAATAGTTTCTTCTTTTATATTGTATATAATTAGTTTAATCGTAAATATTATAATTTTAATTATTATTTTAGTTAAGTTCATTATTATAATTTTTGTAATAAAACGTAGAATGTCTAAAATAACAAAATGTCAACAATTAATCAATAAATAGGTAATAGGTAATTTTAAAACCCAAATAAACATTTTTTGGCTATTTTAGTACATTTATTACAATATACATAACATATATTAGAAACCGGAAGTGTAACAAATTATCAATGTTTAAAATATCAAAATTAATTCACAAATGGATTGAATAGTTATTAATCGTAACTTATTCAATTCTAAAATTATTCTTAATCTAGCATGCGCATTCACAGGTGAACGCTTTATTCGCTCACTCTCATATTCCGATGGGACGGTAAACCGACACGACCGGAGAGAGATCAGGTGCAAGTCCAATAACTTTACGTATTTTCTGAGACACTGCACTCCGGGCAGCTACTGAGAATTTCTGGGCGAAAAAACTCAATAACTAATTTTTTTTTCCGGGATTCGAACCCAGGACCTCATGATCAGCAGTCACGTTCAGAACCAATAAACCAAATAGGCAATCATATATTATATAAAAATATATTATACGTATAAAGATCGATAACAATTTTTGTTACTGAATGTGCTGCACTAGATTAAAAGGCAGTCACGTCGCGTTTGGAGCGAATGAGGGATCATTGTAAGGCTACTTCGGTGTTTGCCAAGTACTATTTAAAGAGAAGCTATAAGTTCAAAACGAATATATGTTAATTAATATATTATAATGCTGACAAAAATATTTTCATCAGGTACAATACAAATAAATATGACGAGTGCGTGTCGCTTATAAGTTTTATAAGTCCTGATGTTTTTTAATTCCAATAGACCGTGAATCACATTGTGCTTGTATGATCACATTGTGCTTGTATGAAATGTTTTTGTAGTGTTGAAAAATCAATAAACATAGTCGTTGTAAAATAAGCCCGGCTACTTAAGGTCTTCATATGTTGAAGTCTTATCTAAGTAATAGCATTCAAAAGGTTAAGATTAATGGCATAAATTCTATAGGTTATGTTGTAAAACTGGGCGTACCGTAGTGGTAATAAATTACTTGTACCATTTCAGTTTCTTGCATTTATAAACGATCTACCATTCTTCGTTAAAACTTACTAATATTGTATTCTATGCAGATGGTACTTCACTTAGTTTTATAAGTTAGATTACTTTACATTAAATTTCTATACTGTTAGCTTATGCTGTTAGAAAGATTCACCAACATACAGATTTAATCAGTGCTAGTTGATTTCTTATATTTAGGCGAACACTACACATTGAAATAATACAAGTTTTTACGGAATTTATCGCGTATATTTAACTTTTTAAATACCCGACATTTCGAGAGCTTTACAGCACCCATGGTCAGGGGAAGAACTGAGATGTTCAACGTCCAGATGTCATAGTTAACTGCGGTTACCATAGATTAAAGAACACATAGCTGATGTGAAGAATCGACGCTCCGGGAAGTCTGCAGTCTGTGAACACGTACAGGATCGCCCCTGTCACTACATCAGATTTGATAGACCACAAATCCTCGCTAAAGAACACCGATTCCTTCCAAGGATGATTCGCGAGGCTATTGAAATCAAAAAACATCCTAATTTCAATAGAGAAGATGGCTGGGTGCTACCATCTGCTTGGGATCTGCTGCTTGGATAGGGGCTGCATAGGCAGCTGTCTCACGAATGAGATAATTTGGGTGGGACTCTGAGGCTTTGAAAAATCTCTCAGAGAGTGATTTAAGGAATTGCTGGATTGTTGGGAGCTCTAAGTCTCGATGTAGGTCGGCATTACGGACATAATAGGGCGAGTTAGTGGCCCTACGACAAAATAGATTTTGAACTATTTGAAGTTCATTTATAGCTTTGGGCTTAGCGTGTGCAAAAATGGGGGCCGCGTAGGTCATGACAGGTCGTATGCAGACCTTATATAGGGTTCGCTTGCATCAAGGGTGACGCCTAGGTATTTGGCTTTAGTTTGCCATGGGACAGGGGTTCCTAACATCCTGATTGGCGGAGTGGTGGTGAGACGACGTCGTTTATATTCGCAGCAAACGGCGGAGCTTTTCTCCGGGTTTACGTCGATACGCCATTTTTGGAACCAAGCTCCTAAGTCGCTTACTGACTTTTGAATCTTGTTCCGAATCTGTGGTAGTGAGTTGCCTTTGGAGTGAAGGGCTGTGTCATCTGCAAAGAGGGCTAGTTTGACACCATTCGACGGGATAGGGATATCGTTGGTGAATAGTATGTATAGGAGGGGAGGAAGCACAGAGCCTTGAGGGACACCGGCTTTTATTTGACGGGTAGAGGATAGCGTGCCTTCGTGTCTAAAACGAAAGGTACGATCCTTCAGATAGGAGGCTAAAAGGCGAACGAGACGGTCTGGGAGGCCTAAGTCGTACAGTTTGTAGATAAGGCCCTCGTGCCAAACTCTGTCGAATGCCTTGGCAATGTCAAAGAAGACCGCGATGGTTTTTTTGACGGCTGAGGATGTATTCCACTATGCGGTGAACTTGTTGGGGGCACGAGTGTTTGGCTCGAAACCCGAATTGTTGTGGGATGACAAGAGGGTCGCCGTCTGTGGGAAACAAATGGCGCCTCAAGCGCACGAGAATGACTCGTTCGAAAAGTTTGCCCATGGCCTTGAGGAGGCTGATGGGACGGTGATTGGAGGGGAGGTGGAGAGGTTTGCCTGGCTTGGGAATGCCAATGACAGTTGCCTCTTTCCAAGAGGTGGGAAAGTAACTGAGTTCGAAGCAGGCGTTAAAGATAATGGCCAGTAAGGCGATTACCTGCTCCGGGAAGTGTTTGAGGGCTTGGTTGGAGATACCATCCGCACCCGGTGCTTTTTTGGGCTTAAGTCCTTTGATGGTAGATGAAATCTCATCTTTGGATACAGTGATAGGGTCAGAGGCGGTAGGGGGCGAGTTCCTGCGTCGGACTTTGTCCTCCACTAGTTGGATGTGTAAGGGGTCAGTGGGTTGTGAGCTAGGAGAGCTTTGAGCGGCAGCGCTGTCCGCAAAGCACTCAGCCTTTTCTTCGTCTTCGAAGGCAATGGAGCCGTCGGGACGAGACAGAGGGGAAGTATGGGTTATAGCGTCTATCCGGAGGGCTCTCGCCATCCGGTAGTACGCTGTGTGAGAGGGAGAGATTTTCTCCATGAGATTGCCCTTTTCGTGGTCTCTGTAGTCTTGGAGGCGGTAACGCAATTTGCGTTGAAGGCGGTGGGCCGCGAGTCTATATTCGGGAGTGGGATAGCGTGCAGTTCTACGGAAGGCAGCTTTTTTGGCTTTTAACAGGTTGCTAATATCTAGGGGAAGACTAGTTTTAGCAACCGGGACAACTTTTTCGTTCTCTTTAAGAGAGGATGTTATAAGTGAGGTGAGATTTTCGACCGCGGTGTCTATTTTTCCCGCACTGTCGAGGGCGTCGGAAGAAAGGGTTATGGGAGGGTCCGGAGAGTCTATAGCCGAGGCTAGAGACTTCTTGAAGCCCTTCCAGTTGGTGTAGGTTTTGGAAGTGGGAGTTGGAGATGGCTGATGGCCAAGAAGGAGGGATACAGGACGGTGGTCGGATCCTAGATCGTCGAGAGGCTCGATTGCTCTAAGGTTAAGGGAAACTCCTTTAACTAGAGCAAAATCTAGCACATCGGGAGCGTAGGTAACAATGTCGGGATAGTGGGTGGCAGTGAGGGGGCTGTAGACAGTCAGGTCGAGAGACTGGGTGATATTGAGCAGCACCCTGCCACTACTGGTAGTAGTGCGGCAGGCCCATTCAGTATGCTTGGAGTTAAAGTCTCCAAACATAATGACTGAGTTGCCTAATGCAAGGATGGCTTCGAAATCACTCTTGACGGGGAGGGTTCCGCTAGGGATATAGCAAGAGGCTATAATGATTGACTGGTGTCCAGTCATAGCTAGTCTAGTGATAGTGGCTTCCATACTGGTAAGCGACGGAGTAGATATGTGGGAGCAATGAAGGGACTTTTTGTGATAGATGGCAGTACCGCCGCCTTTGCGGTCGGGTCTATCGTTACGTAGAAGTGAATAATTTTTAATAGCAAGGCCTTTAGAGACCTTGGGGCTGAGATGGGTCTCCTGTAGGAGTAAGAGATCGGCTTCGCGATCTCGTAGAAAAAGCCTAAGCTCTGGGAGGTTATTTCGCAGACCGCGGATATTGAATGAAACAAGCGACAAACCCTTTGGTTTGATACGACCGTGAGATATTGCGGGAGCAGAGGGCTCTGGCATAGTTTAATTACAAGGACCTTAGAAGGTTGATGTGCTCAGTAAGAGCAAGGAGACGGTCCTGAGGGGACTGAGCTGTGCTCAGTTTACCCGCAAGGATAAGGATTTCATCTAAGTTGATCCTATTGAGAGTGTTATACACTAGGTTGAGAGACTCTACTACAGGGTCTGTCTGTTTTTTTGGGTCGGCGGAGGGCCGCGGGATATTTGATACCTTTTGGAACCAGGGGTTTATTGGAAGCGGCGCTGGCTGAGAGAGCGGAAGGCTCATAAGGGGCCGAGGAGGGCCCTGAGGTGGCCGATAGGGGCCCTGTGGGGGCCGGTAGATGCCCTGTGTGGGCTGAGATGAGCCCTGAGGGGGGCTGAGGTAGGGGCTGGCCCTGGCTGGGCTTGCGGCTTACAAGAGCCGGGAAGGTTCGGTCATTGACCTGTGGTGGAGCTTTGCGTCTCGGAGGTGGGCGAGGGGCGCGAGGGCAACCTCTAAAATTGGCCGGATGGCCTGTTTGTCCGCAGAGGACACATGAGGGTGGGGATTCGGCGTTTTTGGGCCGTGGGCACTCTTTCGAGTGATGGGGTTCTAGGCACTTAATGCACTTGGGTGAAGCTGAGCAGTTGGCAGCCGCGTGTCCATAGAGTTGGCAGCGGTGGCACTGTGCTGGGTAACCGTGCCGGTGAGGGGCTTCGACCTTAACACGCGACAGGCCGCACACAGTGCGTACCTCGCGGAAAATGGCCTTCGCCTCCGGCACATTGGTGAGAACGAGGAGGGCGAGGTTAAACCTTTCGCCCCTGCTGCTGTGAATTTTATGCACACCTTCAATGGGGAAGCCTTGGGATTTAAGGTCTTCCAGAATGTCTTCGTTTGCGAGTTCATAGGGAACTCCGCGGAGGACTGCCTTGACTTTCCTTTCTTCGGCGAGGGCGTATGTGTGGTAGCACACACGCTCGGCCGTGAATAGGCGGGTTATGTTACGGAAGTCTTCTATAGACGCCGGCATAATTTTGATGGCCTCGCCGACACTAGTGGCTTGGTCATACTTGAAACCCTCATCGTGGAGGGTTTTGGACTATTGAGTGAATTTCGCCTTGTCTCTGAGAAAGACAGGGGGCGGGACTTGGTTTTTGGCCAGCTCGGGAGCGCAGCGGGTTGCTGGCTTGGCGGTATTGTCTTTCGACTGTGAGGCGGCAGCGTTTGGGGCTGCGGAAGTAGGGGCAATGATGGGAGCTGCGGAGGTAGAGGCAGCGGCGGAGGGTGTACGGGCGGCGGCGGCGGCGGCCGCTGGGGCGGGGGGAGTGCGGGAAGTCGCGGCGCGTTTCGGGCCGCGCTTTGATTTCACTAGCGTGTATGGGGCTGTGTCGGTTATAGTTCCTTCGGAGTCAGTTGAATCCGAGTAGCCGGTGGAGCTGAGGGCGGACCTCTTCCGGGAGCAGGAGGTAACGGACGTGGTGTCCGAGTGCTCCATATCGGAGTCGGGGTACGCGGGCGAGTCGGTCTGCGGGGCAGCCGCTTGGGTCGCGAGGAATGCCGCGACGGCGGGTGGGGGGGACGCATGCCTTAGGGGCACGGGGGGTAAGATTGATCGAGAAGCTATCAAGATCTACGCCTTGGGTTTTTAAAAATTGGTGGAAAAGAGCCAAAATTTGGCTAGCATCCATGGAAGACAGGTTGGTCGGACGGGGGGGAAGACGATTTGATTCTTATGAAACTAGAGGTCCCTGTTCTGAGAAGAACAGGGCCTTGGGGCAGATGGGGAGGACTAACGTTCTATTCCAGAAGCTGGGGTTCCTATGTTCTGAAAAGAACAAGCGCTCGCTCTGAGAAGAGCAAGAGACGATCTTCTCTAAGAACAGTATACACAACAAGTAACAGTATAACAAAACAATAACCGAAAAATTAAAAATAATAAAAAAAAAGCGCTCAAGCCTCCCCGCCGGAGCAAGGGGGCAAGAACGATGCAAAAACAAAGTGACTCACCAACGGCGTCTGCTCGGCCGGTGTTAGCCGGGGAGAGCGGGGCGCGCGGGCAAGCGGTTGCGCTACCGAAGGGTCAGAGGCGCGAAAGAACTGTGTGCACGACCGCTCGGGGGCGGCGCGCAAACGGAACTTGTGGCGAACTGCAGTGGCAGAAAAATCTTATATAGGTTTATGTTGCACTGTACTTATGAACTTTGTTTAGTACGTATTTTAGTTGTTGTAAAATAAAAAATAAAATAAATAATACATTTCTTTAAATTTTTCACTACGCGACTCATTACACTTTAAGATATAAATTGAACGTACGGCTCTCTTTTAAAAAACAAATATGGCTTCAATGTCAGTCGCATGACTCTAGTAGTAATACCAAGAAAAAACTGTGCTTTTTCAATCAATTTAAGAGCACATTGATTATTGAATCCTCTCCAAAGGTTTGCTCCTTTTCCATAATTTCAAGAATTAGTATTAATTAATTGTTAATAGTGGTACATCTTTAACTTAATATAAAAAGATACATTTTGTAGCATTATTAATATTTAAAATATGTACTTGATAACGTTATCATATTTTGGTAACACAACTTTTTTTTTATATGTGTGTAATAAATATACTTTTAAAAATAAAAATAATTTACAAAAGTGACTTTCTTATGCCCACTATACCATTGTACATGTGTAAATCAATATATTTTTTTTACAAAATCAGCATTTTATATATGTATTATAACATACTCATACATAATACAACCTCACAAACCATTTGCGAAATTATAATCAATCTAATAAATTGTGGAAGGTACCATATAATCAAACAATAAAGCAACAAAAATAATACTAAGAAATAATATTTCAATAAAACTGATATCGTTGACTATGCATACCCACATATTCCTGAATGTGCAGTTAGTACAGTATAATATGAATATCGTGGAAGATGGTAGAATTTCGAAGACAAATTGTTTGGCCACTTCGATAAAAAGAAAAAAAGCCTTAAAAGATATATATTCTTAAGTAAATCGTTCACTTTTTACTCAAAACGGACATTAAAAATGTCCTTAAATAAATACTAATTAAGCCAGGCATAAACTCATTTATATTTAAGCAAATGAAAGACTTGAGCATGGCAGAGTGCTTGTGTTTCTTAATGCTTGATGAGATGCTAGTGTTCTCCTCACTACATTACAATGCAAATGTCATAGGTTTTGAAGACTGAGGATGTTAAGAGTGAAAATATGACCATGAACATGTTTTGGTTTGATGATAAAGGAGATAAAGTTCATATTAAGCTATCAACTAGTTATAGATTTTGCAAAAAATGCTACGATGGCAGTAATTAAAAAAAAATATATATATAATAAAAGATTTATAACAAACATGATTAAATGGTGTCTATGATCAATTTACAATTAACACCAAAGTAAGCAATAATTAAGTTAATAGGACAAAGACAGCAAGAATTCTTTTGAAATTTAAAGTAAAAAATAATTCTCTTTATTTGATACTTAACACTTATCGAAAAGGGAAATTTTATTTCAAAAGAATTAAGATTTATTCGCATGAAGTAATAAACTGCTAAATGGGAGCATTTATAATTGCTCTTAGATAGTGATGTGGGAGAAAATGAACTACCGGATGATGCATAAGTAAGCTGACATATACCTAAGTGTAACCTGATAAAATACCTAAAATTAGGAGTAAAGCACGAATTTTAACCAACGTGTATTAGGTTGTCTTTGACTTTGTGCAAATAAGTCTTTACGTATTAATAATTAATGTTCAATAAATATTTATCTTTAACAACTTTGTTTTGATTTTATTTTCAAAACATTTTTAATTACTCCAAGAGAGCAAAGATACTGCACATATGGCTGACTTACAGAAGTTTGTTTGATTTTGTTTAATTCCTTTAATCAAAGATTTTATAAAAAGTGTCTAAAACATAACTCGGAACGTATATGCTATGAAACAAAGTTTTACCTATTACAATGAGATTTCAGGAAGCTAAAAAAGAGATGGATGTGTATGTAATCATTTTAAACAGTTTCCATCAGTAAAAATTGGACAATATTTTATGTTAATACGAAAAAAGTTTTGTTTCAATATCTATATGATAACAACATATTATGTTAGTTAATGCGTTAATTTAATTAAGACACTGCTGAATACTTTCTCCTTAGTGAAAAATCACGGAGCAGAAAACATAAATCCTACTTGCCAACAATTCAAATAGTATTCAACACACTCTTGTTCAACAATTTAAATTATTCCTTGGTGGCAAATTGTTAGCAAGATCCTAATAGTATATTATAAAATCTGGATTATTTATTGGTAAAAATGACCTCTACTCCAAACGAAGAGGTAGTAAATAGAAGGTATTTTACCGCTCACATTTTGGCAGTTAGCAAATTCGCAGAGATTGAAAACTAAAATGTTTTTATTTAACAAGTTCTAAAAAGATAAAAATTAATGCAGGTATGTAAGTAATATAATAATTGTAATAATGACATTTGTATGACATCCCCACACCAAGCAAATACATCAAATTTGTAATGTTTCAAGAAAAACACTTTTGTGACTTTCAGAAAACTTTTCATGTGTTGGAGATTATAACAAAAATAATTAAAAACATTTGACCAATGGTTTGGATGGGATAAAATGGGATATTTGAAATCATTAAATTGTTAATAAATAGCAAATTTCAATTTTTTAACATGACAAACATAAAAAAGTAAGGAACCTTATCACTAATTTGTTGATCAAAATAGTTGTATATAGTTCAGACCCTCAAAGATGGACTAAGAGCTGGTACAATAATTATAAGTAAAATATTAAAAAGCAGACATTAAAATCAATAATGATAAAATAAAACTTCATACATTAAAATATTTTGAAACTCATAGAAATAAAGCTAAATAATATTGCATGGAGTGATTTAAAAATATGTACTAATTTTTAAGTCATATTCTCGAGACAATTTATGTACCTTGATTAATTATTAGAAGGTATTCTAACGATTTGTACTTATGAAAGAAAATATTTTGTAAAATTGTGTTGTATATTTTGTAGTACGAGGGTGCCTTTTGAAGTTCGCGGAATGGGTAAGTAGGTTATAAATGGGGACGTCGCGGAATTACATGAAAATTAAGCAACTCATTATTAGTATAAAAACTGGGTTCTATTGTAATTAGATCATTAAACTTTGAGTTATCGTCAACCAAACAAGTCAATCGGGAAGAAATTGTGAAATATGGAGAAAATCGAGTTCCGTGACGTTATAAAGTTCCTTACAAAGCGCGGAAAATCAGTTCAGACTATACTGGAAGAGATGTCATCCGTTTACGGAGACTCTTTGTTGCAAATAAATATTGCAACAAACCTATACCGGCGTGAAGTGGAAGCTGTGCTTCCGCGTTTCGTCTGGAGAGTGCAGGTGGTCTGAGGCCCAAATCTCCACCCCCATCAACATGGTAGCGGAATTAAATGATGATAGACTACCCCAGCACCAGCACCGCAGGAGAATCCCTCGCTGAGCATCCACGATCATGTTTCTCCACTTCTGAGCGTGGGTTCTCAGGCTGCCCCACGTATTCTGGGGGGGGGGAATTCCGCTCAAGACTACAACTGCTCGGGGCAAACGGAGCAACAAAACCAAGGCGACCCCTGCCACGCTGTCCGTGAATTTCTGCAATATCAGGGGACTTCACTCTAACCTAAACGCCGTCCACTACCATCTCGAGACGGCGAGGCCGGCTCTGCTCTTTCTGACCGAGACGCATTTTAATGCTGTACAGCGCTGCATGTATCTTTTGGCACGTGACTATAATCGGAACTAAACGCCGTCATTGCCGCCATCTTGTAAAACGTCAGTTTAGACAGCCGGCTCAAGTCGTTGTTGTATACCGTTATTTATTGCTTTTTGTGCCGTTTATAAATCTCTAAATATGCCGAAATTGATAAGAAGTGGTACTAGAGAGGTGGTGCTAAATGTGAAGAGATTTTTTATGAAGGAAAAGCAATCTAGCGCCCCTGTTATTCCATTTGAAAGAGTAAATGAGCGCGTTGCAGCTGCTACAGGTAAGTGATGCCATACACAGTATCCTTAGTTTGCTCGTTTTATTAACCAAGGATAGTGGTCATATTTTGTAGGCATATTATGAGATATATTTTCTCCTTCAAATTGATAAAAATAAATACGATTTCAGGTATATCTTTACGAACAGTTGCAAGAATTACAAATGAAGGGAAATTAGCTGAAGAATCGTCAAGTAAAATAGTAACACCGGGAAAAAAAAACAAGGAAGGATAAAATTGTTATGGACAATTTTGATATTGGTGTTCTTAGACGAAAGATCCATGAGTTTTATTCTTGTAAAAAAGAAATACCAACAGTGAATAAGTTGCTTCGTCTACTTAAAGAAGAGATTGGATTCACTGGCAGTAGAGAAATTCTCAGACAGCACATAAAAAAGATTGGTTTTCGATATAAAAAAAACTAAAAGCAATAGAAAACTACTGATGGAACTTAACAATATAACTGCTTGGCGCGCTCTTTATTTTCAGGTAGGTACATTTATTTTCTATTCATAATGTATTTTAAATCAAAGTGACACACTTATTCATGAGTAACATAGAATTATTTTATTTCAGACTAATAAAGCGTAATGACGAGGCAGAAAAATTACCAGTTGTTTACTTAGATGAGACATATATTCACTCCGGTCATACAGCTGGTAAATGTTGGCAGGATGATGATGAAGGTATTGTTTAGTTAACTATCTCATAATATTTATAGTCTAGTTAATTGGTGTTATTTGCATTTGTTAATGTACAAACGACTGATTTCAGATGGAGTATTAGAGCCTGTCTCCAAAGGACAAAGATTTATTATTGTCTATGCCGGAGGTAATGAAGGTTTTGTGGAGAATGCATGTTTGGTGTTCAAGTCACAAACAAAAAGTGGTGATTACCATGATGATATGAATCACACAAATTTAAAAAAATGGGTTGCAGAAAAGTTAGCTCCCAATTTGACAAAACCCAGTTTAATTATAATGGACAACGCTCCATATCACAACACACGCATTAACAAACCCCCAAACACAACTACCAGAAAACCAGGAATAATTGAGTGGTTACAAAATAACAATATTGAATATTCAGAAGAATACACAAGACCACAATTGTTGGAAATTGTCAATAGATATAACCCCGATCCAGTGTATGCTGTTGATGCTATTTTAAAAGGACTGGGTCACAAGGTAATCATGACTTAAATACTAAATCTACTAGTAAAGTGACTTCATAAATTGTTATTTTTTATTACAATAAATGACTATGGGTTTATTTAAAATTGCTTATTTTCTTTTTTCAGATATCGCGTTTACCACCGTATCATTGTGACCTCAATCCTATTGAAATGATCTGGGCATCAATGAAACGCAAAGTAGATGAGGTAAATATTGGCAAACCAGCCAATCAAATGCCAGAAATGGTACAGGAAGCTTTTAATTCCATTCCCGTCGAAGAATGGTGCAATCATTGTGCCCACGTCAAGAAAGTTGAAGAAGAATACAGAAGTAAAGATGGATATTTGGATGCACATTTCATCGTGGAATTATGCTCTGAGAGTGAAGAAAGCAGTGATGACGATTCTCAAGATGAAAGTGATGAAGAATTTAATAGCATTGAACCTCTCGCCATAGTTCATGCAAAACATAATTATAGTAAAAAAATTTGAAATATTGATTTAGATTTCGTTTACTATCGCATTATAGTTTTCATGTTATAAATTCTGTCATCCAAATATTTTCTTCTTTTAATTTATAGTACTAAGGTAGCAACTAAGCATAATGTCTGCCTTATGGTAAGCCTGAGCCTGCAAAAACCATTTTACAACCTAGTTATATAACCCAACTAGCTTTCGCCATAACATCATTCTAAACGTGTATACAAAATTTCATGATGATCGGTTCAGTAGATAGGGCGTGAAAGCGTAACAAACAAACAAGCAAACTCACTTTCGCATTTAATATATTATTTGGGATACTGCCAAGCCCCATACTCCATAATTAAGACGAATTCCATAAAACAAAGGATTTTTTTAGCTGGTAACCGTTAGTGAACACCCACGCCCTCATGTCAATGTCATGCAAGTGCCAAATGATCCTTGTGGGACTATAAGAAAACTTACTAAAAATATTTTTTGGTTTTCCACCCTTGTCACTTATGTTCCTTAATTCATGTTTAAGAAAAATTGCCATAGAAAAAATTAGGTTTGTATTAAAGTCGCGTAGTTCTCGTTGCAAATATCTGTAGATTCGTTTGTTGAGTTAACTTTACGCTGTTATATCTGCAGAAGTTAGAAATTCTCAACCAAACTACTTTCCGACAACACTTTATACACGACTTGTACTCGTACTCGTATACTCGTATATTCTTTGGTAAATTGTACAGAATACCGAAGTATATACTATTTTTACAAGTACATGCTACCAAAAATGTTGCACAAATGTAAATTATACAAAGATTGAATAAAACTAAATTTACGGATTTTATTTTATATATTATAAATATAATATATATTAAAAATAAGTAAAAGTAGTGAAATAAACGCGATAAAATCCGTAAATTTAGTTTTATTCAATGTGTAGTGTTCGTGTAAATTTAAGAAATCGTTATACAAAGATAACATGATTATAGTATATTATTTTTTAATTATCAGAGATTTTTTTCAAAACCAATACCATAAGTTTCGAGGCAGACAATTGAAGCATTGATCTGCTGTTTAGTATTCTACACAAATGTAGTTTGCTCCAGCAGTTTGCTGAGAAAACCTCCAGCGAGGATTTCCTTAACAAGTTACCGAAAGACGTCTGTATTAAGTCAAACAAATATTTTTATACGTGTTACGAATTTAAGTTACAGAAATTATAATTGCTGTTGAAACATAATTCAGAAATGCAATAATAAGGATCAGAAAGAATTGTGCTAAAAATGTTCGTTATTGACATTAAAACATCGTGATCTTCTAATTTAAATTTTTCAAAGTATTTGCTGCTATTTTTCCGGATAACATTTATTTATTATCACATTAATAATCAAATTATGCTTAGGTTTTTTGAAACTGAAAATGTTTATAAAAAAAGGAATTATGCTCTTATTATCTTCCCTAATACTAATAGATTCCCTGAAAGTTTTTACATATTTTAATGTCCCAGTAAGGAAAAGTATTTGGAAATAGCGAACCTTTATTATGAATTACAGTTCAAACTTCAAAGTTTAAATGTTTGACGTATTGTCGTAACATTGCAGACTAGTTGCTAATGGAAACAAGCATTATGAATAAGATATCAGCAATTATCACAAAATTGCTTGTATGCTACATTTTTGTTAAGGCTAAAACAGTGAAACTAAATATATGTGGTCAGAAATCAACTGTCATGGACTAGTTAGAAAAAGCGTTTTTTCATATAAATATGTTTTGAAATATATTTTTGAACAGAGTTTATAAGAAAAAAATCGAGAAATAGAGTAATTTATGGCGTTGATAAATTTAATCCGTAAATGTTCTCACACAATACCTAATCTGCTTTTACCCTAAATATTTTACTCACCCTGGCATTCAATTATTTCTACAATTGGAATGTTCTTTTGTTACAAATACCATAAATAAAACCAAATCCGACGTGTTTGAATAGACGCAGTTTTTTGTTACGTACCGTAATGACACTGACGATAGTAGAGCTGGTTTGAAAAAAAAATTAAAGACCACTAAATAGAGATAATCTGAGTGGTCGCGCTTATGACCAGAAAATGGTGCGGCGACAGGGGATTCGGGTTCGATTCGCGGGTGGAGCCAAAATCTTATTAAGCTGGATGGATTTTCTTGGTGGACTGTATGCGTGATTCCCTTTAAACAAACAAGATAGCTGATGTGGGACGTGGCAGTCTTGGACCATGCATTCGCTATCACCATCTATTACTCAGCCAGTGTCCCGAGATGGGATTCTACTTGAGCTGTTAGGGGAAAGAAAACATAGTAAAGAAAATAAACAGCTCAATGCAGTCTAAGGAGCACCTACCGGGGTGGGGTCCTTTTGCCGACGGCCTCGAGGACGACGCTCCTGGTGTTGGGATGTGTTGGAGGAGAGCGAGCGATGGCAGCGGGCGTCCTTTTATTGGGTGGCCATTTCTACCAACTCAATCTCGGCGGGTCGCGTTTCTTATTGGCCGAAAATCTCGGTCATTCTAGACTCCCCCCCCCCTTTCAGTGCTTGTGGAATGGAATGCGTGGATAGGACGGAGTGACTGGCTAAATACTAATCTAAAACGAAATTCGAGAGTACCCGTTTTTTTCCGCGCAACCACTGAGTGTAATTCCTTAGCTGTGTGGTTTGCCATTTTAAAGCATTTCTGCATACATTTATAAGACGCGATATTGTGGATACCGTTTGGAATCGTTGGTACAGTGCTAGACCATTTTATTAAGGATAAAACCATGCTGTGTACAGCCAAGGGCGGCTGAGTAGAGAACCGAATACCAGTTTTATGGTTGAAACAAAGGATTCTACCCAAGTCCTCAGGAGTGAATAAGAATGTGTAAAAAAAAGGATTGACAGAAGTTGAAATAAAAAACTTGAAACACAAGGCGAACACGCAATGGATTGTAAAAATTAATGAAAGCAAGGAGTTGATTTGAGCTATTAGTCGTCTCTCTCGCACGCGTTGGCTTTTTACCGGGCTTTCCAGAAAACGATCCCTTCCTTTCTAACCTGTGGCAAAATGTTCTATAACGAAATATAAATACGAAATGTTTATATTTACTATGGAACCAAAAGCTGGGCTTTGCTCTGAAGTTGTTTCTGAGTGCGTGTGCGTCTGATACGTTAGCAAGTTCACTTCACATTTCAATGTTTATGTTTGTTGTTGTTGTGTCTGTTGTAAATTTATGCTTTTTCTAAGACTCTTAGTGAAAATGGAGGATAATATTGGAGTATATATTGTAGATCAGAGTGTATGACGTAATCAAATCTTTCCTTGAGAAAGAGAGACCATTCAACTTAGAATATAAATAATTTGCTTTTTTTTAATTTTGTACATAGTTTGTTTGTAATTTGTTCATGTACTATACAGTTGAATGTAAATATCTTTTTCTTTCGCTCAAGCAAACCCAAACACCTTTTTAAGCCACTGAAGGTATGCAATTGCTAATATGTCATTAAATCTATCTAACAGTAGTATGCCTTCTCTGTGCTTTGTTAAATACGTCCTCGACAGCACTGAATATGAAAATGAAGAGTGGCGACAGATCAAGATTGGTTTATTTTAAAAAAACCTTTGGAGCCCTGGCTTCGCCACTGTGTAAAAGCATTATGATAGTAGAGTTATGGATTGAAGTCCTATATAATATTAAAGGGATATAATAGTAAGGTCTATAAAATAAAACAAATACGTGGAAGGTCTCAAATAAGTAAAAGCATTATGATTGCGCGGAAAACCATTCGTATTTTA
The DNA here is from genome assembly GCA_907164705.1 of Parnassius apollo. Taxonomy (NCBI): domain Eukaryota; kingdom Metazoa; phylum Arthropoda; class Insecta; order Lepidoptera; family Papilionidae; genus Parnassius; species Parnassius apollo. The sequence goes on from CAJQZP010000885.1 coordinate 15,979,885, forward strand.
TTTTATTCGAGGGTAAGCTTGCCAAAGCCAAAGCCAAGCCAAAGTTTGTCCTTTCCAAAAAAACTACCATCCTATCGACACACCGGTGTGGTGGGGTGAGAGGGGAAAGAAGATAGTTATATAATGTCACGTGATCTTTGCAACCGAAGTAATATAAACGCGCGCCCGGCCCACGCGCGCCCGGCCCACGCGCGCCCTCTTCCCTTCACGCACCAGTTGGAACCACACCGCCTAGGACAGTCGAGTCCTAGAGGGCTTTGCCCACGCGCACCGCTAGTTCAACCGCATTAGCCTGAAGCAGTCGCGCTTCAGGAGTAACCGCCTCGCCTCTTGTGAGATATAGCCGCGCACCGCTCTCTTCCATCGCATCACCGGACAGGAAAGCATCTCTGGGGCCCCAGAGAATCCGCCAGAAGTCGCACCGCAGCAACAAAGCGCCCAAGCCGCATCGAAGCAACACCCCGGTGAGTTACTTCCAGTTATAAGCCTGCTTGACATAATTGTGTTTATTAGTTAACCCGCTCCAATTTCATTTTCTCCTAGCGTGATCAAGCAGGGTTCCTTCATAGACTTTGGTAAGCAATAGTTCGTTTAGGGAAGAGCGAGTGCATTGTCAGGAAAACCGCATGCTATAGTCGCCATTTTGTGGAGACGGAAGAAGCCATCTGCTTATACAGTCCATTTGGTGTAACATCTCGCGTAATAGGCTGAAGGCTCCACCGGGGAATTGGAATTCGGTAACCTTAGGCCCGTCGCTCAACCATTTTCTGATCCTTCGGCCGGATTTGGACTGGTGCTTGTAGCCTCACCGTCCATTCAATTATCGAATTGTTGGATTGATTCCTTAGACAATGAACTCTAATTGCACTTAATATTGAATAGATTCAAATAGTGTTGTTCAGTTTTAATTTAAACTTTAGTTAGTTATTCGCAAATATAATTCATTCATTTAAATAGTGTTCGTTTAGTTTAAATTTAAACTTGTGTTGGTTAATCGCAAATAGAATCATTCATTAAAAACAGTTTAATCCCGCACGGTTTATGCGATTATCCGACATTTGAAAAAACATTGAGTTTAGCGAGCGACACGCGTCACCTCGGCTTGTTGTAAAGGTGTTCAATTTAATGACGTAATACGGCACGATAAGACAACAGTGTTGGGCGATATAGTTGTGTTACATTGCGTCCATCCTCCAGCGTTGTGCGATTAATTGTGATTAATCTAATATTAATTCTAGTAATTTAAAATGGCAGTTAGTGGAAATGAAATTAAAATTAAAACACTTTACGCCAAGAGGGACATACTCTTCTCACGTATACAGTATATTAGTGATCACATAAAGAACATTAACGTAGAAGCAGTGCAGGAAACGTTTTTGTGTGAATTCGAAACGGTGGACTCTTTGCGGACGGATTATGAAAGTGTATTAGACCAAATTAATAATATGGAATTACAAATCGACCCGAAATATACAGTGAGCTCCTTCGCCTCTTCTAGCATTTGAAGATGTTGTGTCGCGTGAAGAGAACGGCGAAGCTCTTGCAGTCCCCATCTCAAAGTGAAGCAAAGCCGGAAGCCCAGGTACGCTCACGTGATTCGATTAGGTTGCCCCCAATAGATATTCCGGTATTCAATGGCAATATTAAAACATGGCTCTTCTTCTTTAGTAGTTTTCAAAACAATATAAGTAATGTTACGAGCTTGAGGTTCGTGACAATAAAAATTGCCGATAAAATTCGTACCCGCAGTCAACGCCAGCATGAGACGGACCAGAGAAAATTTGGTGGTGCAACGCCGCAGACGTCGGAGGGCCGGCCACCGGCAACGGAGGCCGGTTCGTCAGTAGCTCCTGCATCTGCAGCACCTGATTTAGGCGCCCTGATGGTGATGCTGCAGGAACAGGTCCGTCGGTTGGAAGAGCAGCTGCGGGGCGGACAGGCAGAACAGGCCCGCCGACAGGAGGAACAGATGCTTCTCATGAAGGACCTTCACGCTACCTTCGGGAAAGAGATAAGGGAGGTGAAAGATAAGGTTGCTCAACATGAAAACCGCCTGTCGGAAGCTGAAACCCGAATTGACCAAGTGAACAATCGGGTTGACAACGTAATGGCTGACATGAGGAAATCACTTGACGAACTCAAACTTGGGGAGGGAACTACAGCTCCCGTAGTAGCTACTACACCTTCGCTACGTGGGTTCAAGGTGCCACCATTCGACGGGACTTCTTCCTGGTCAGCCTACAAAATCCAGTTCGAGGCTGTTATGAAGGCGAACGGCTGGAATAAAAGTCAGGCCATGACTGCTCTCACACTAGGCCTGCGCGACCAGGCCTTAACAGTTCTGGAAGCTCTCGGTGAGGAAGTGACTTATGAGCAACTTCTGTAAGCATCTCCAGCGTGTCATCAATTCTTGGCAAGGGATAGCTGTCCTTCTTCGTAACGTCGTTCAGACGGCGGTAGTCAACACAAAACCGCATGCTGCCATCCTTCTTCTTCACCAGCACCACTGGTGAACACCATGGACTAGATGAAGGTTCAATAACACCATCCTTCACCATTCCCTCAATCATGGTTTTCCACTTCCTTTTCACGTGCCTATCCGTCAGCGGCCAAGACGATTGCCGGTAGCACGTGAAAAGGAAGTGGAAACCATGATTGAGGGAATGGTGAAGGATGGTGTTATTGAACCTTCATCTAGTCCATTGTGTTCACCAGTGGTGCTGGTGAAGAAGAAGGATGGCAGCATGCGATTTTGTGTTGAACTAAGCCAGTCTTTCCTATGTCAGCACCGTTTCATGAGAATACATCGGCGTACTTGAGTAACAACTTCTTCGCCATGATCATCTGGGAGTTAAACGAACTCTACTGAAGATCCGAGAACGGTTTTATTGGGTCCACTGTCGAAACGATGTCGAGGACTGGTGTCGCAAATGTACAAGTTGTACGGCTGTAAAGGGACCTCAGACTCGTACTAGAGGTGCATTGAAGTTGTACAATGTTGGTGCACCATGGGAGAGAATAGCCATTGACGTGGCGGGGCCGTTTCCGGAGAGTGAAAGCGTTAACAGGTATTTCATGGTTGTGATGGATTACTTCACTAAGTGGCCAGAAGTCTTCGCCATTCTAAATCAAGAAGCTTCAACAGTTGCTGATAAGCTAGTTCATGAAGTCTTCTGTCGTTTTGGTGTACCTTTAGAGATTCACAGCGATCAAAGAAGGAATTTTGAGTCTCAAATATTCCAGGAAACTTGCCGAGTTATGGGTACTCATAAAACAAGAACGACTTCTTATCACCCGCAATCTGATGGAATGGTAGAACGATTTAATCAGACATTGGAGAGGTACCTAGCAAAAGTTGTAGACAATCGGCAACGAGATTGGGATAAGCACATACAACCGTTTTTGTTGTCATATCGAAGCGCTGTTCACGAAAGTACAGCAGTGACACCAGCTTTCGCAAACTTTGGAAGAGAATTACGGCTTCCTCCAGACCTGATCACCGGGATACCACCTGATGCTCCACGCAGTATAACCGATTATGCAAATGACTTGCGGAACAAAATGAATGACGTTTATGAGCACGTCAGACAATCGGGCCAGCAAATGTCTGAAAAAATGAAAACCCGGTATGACCGCAAAATGAACAACAAAGGGTTCGACGAAGTTTCACTTGTGTGGTTGCACAATCCAGACCGCAGCAAAGGGAAATCTCCTAAGCTTCAAGCTAAATGGGACGGCCCGTACCGGATTGTGACCAGGATCAACGATGTAACCTACCGGATACACAAAGGCGCAAGAGGGACTCCTAAGATCGTCCATGTGGATCGCCTAGCGCGTTATTATGGGACCGATAATGATCGGGACGAGCATGTCTTAGGAGGGGGCAGTGTTACGCGCTCCAATGCCTCAAATCGGCGCACTAGCGCCATCTAGTCTCGAACCGAAGAGCTAAACTTCTTGAAGTTTAGTTCTTCGATTCGAGACTAGATGGCGCTAGTGCGCCGATTTGAGGCATTGGAGCGCGTAACAATAATAATCCATCGTTATCGGACGCTGAAAAATTATGTTATTTAGTAAACTGAGTGGCAGGGCACAGTCAATTTGCTAGGGTTTCACACCAACAGCAAATAATTATTTGTTAATATTCGAAACGCTTAAAACCAAATATGAAGATAAGAGAATGTTAGCTTCCGAATATTTAAACCAGATATTCGACCTTAAACCTATATCGTCCGCGAACATCAACGGCTTAGAGCAGTTTTTAGATAAATTTGTGGCATCGGTGGCTGCAGTTAAGAACTTAAAATTTAATGACCTTATGGACGTGGCGTTTCTCCATATTGCAGTAAAGAAACTAGACCCCGACACCGTGCGTGCGTTTGAAATGGAGCATCGTAGCTCTGAAATACCCCCCTTTGATTCATTGGCATCGTTTGTGCGAGACCAAATTAAAGTGATGCAGCGATCCTCAAACGTTAAACAAGAAGTTAAGAAATGCGTCGACTGTAAACAGACTCAACCATCTAAAACCGCAGGGTCGTTAACGTATGTAACCGCGGCGTCGGCACCACCCCCGAATGCCTGTATCCTATGAAAAGATAAACAACACGGTAATTTATACAATTGTGCGACCTTTCGTAAACATTCACCCAGCGAACGTTATAGAATAGTAAGTACAAACAACTTATGTCTGAATTGTTTAAGCGATAAGCATTTAGTTGCAAAATGCAATTCTAGTTTCGCGTGTAACAAGTGTGCCAGAAAACATCACACGTTGTTACATTTCGAAAATAGCAACATATCTGCGTCAAGTAAAGCGGACAAGGAATTCACCCCTACTAAAGTCGACCATTCTAGCGGTCGACCTTGTGATGTCGCTCTGTGCTCATTGGAAAATATGGGAACACAGCCTCCTACAACCGTGTTGCTGGGTACAGCCCGTATTGTAGTTAGGGATTCACGTGTTGGTCACCAGAGTCCGACGTGTTTAGCCTTAACGTAAACCCTCCCGCAGAAACATGCACAAAGCGCACAATACTGTCATGCGTTGCTAGATTATGGTATGTAATGGTAATTGGTAGCTCCGGTGGTACTACACGCTAAGCTTTTGATTAAACAACTTTGGTTATGTGAATGCGATTGGGATGACCCGCCGCCTGACAGCATTGTTCGATTGTGGCAGGGTTTTAGAGAGGAACTTCCTTTACTCAGAGAAATTAAAATACCACGTCATATAAACGTCGATAAAAATAGCGTCATCATGGTCGTTGGGTTTGCAGACGCCAGAAGAAGGCTTACAGGGGCGTTGTATATTTACACGTCCAGAATAATGGTAGAAATTCGATTAGCCTCATTAGCTCTAAGTCAAGAGTCTCCCCCCGTAAGGTTGTCTCTCTGGCGTGCTTAGAGCTTTGCGCAATATTATTCCTCACCAAGCTTATTACCGCAGTTATCAGCGCATGTAGGGACAGAGTTCACATAGAAAGGATATTTGCCTTTTCCGACTCCACTGTCGCTTTATGTTGGTTTCATTCTTTACCCCACCGTTGGGATACGTTTGTCACGAACCAAGACGAGTTAGGAACGCGGAACTTTTATCACGTGTCCGGTATGGAAAACCCTGCCGATTGCCTATCCCGTGGACTTACCCCGATGCAAATAATGGACCATCCGCTTTGATTCCACGGACCTTCCTGGGTTCACTTGGAACCCTCGCAATGGCCAATAACCAATTTCGAACCTTCGTCAGTGTCATAACCTCCGGAAGAGAAGAGGCACGCTTTGGTTGAGAGCGTTTCGAGCGAGGTTTCTCCAATCATTGCTTTGGCGAACCGCTTGTTCTCTTGGTCGAAATTATTGCGTAGCGTAATTTACGTTTGTCGATTTGCGAAGCTTTTACCGCGACGTCCGTATATCTTAGCATCCGATTACGACTATGCCGAGTTGCTAGTATTGTGTGAACTTCAACGTGTACATTTTTCCGAGGAGGTTACAAGATTACAATCGAATAGAGCTTGTAGTCGCGCTTTTCAACGCCTTAAGCCATTTTTACAAGATGGGATCGTCAGGGTAGGTGGACGCTTGTCCAACTCGCAGTTGAGTTTCGACCAACGGCACCCTATAGTTTTACCGCGTAAAGACCATATCATGAATTTATTGGTTGATTACCATCATAAATTGAATCCCACGCTAGCCCCGACTTGCTGATGTCAATCTTGCGTCAGAATTATTGGATTCTTTCTGCGCGTGATCTCGTCCGCAATCGCGTGCACAGATGTATAGCTTGCTTTCGAGTACGTTCTAGGCCGTCATTTCTGGAAATGGCGGAACTTTAGGTCTTGTCGAGTAACACAATCCGTTTGTGTCCTTTGCCCCCTTCAATAGTTTAAATTAGTTTTCTAAATTAGAAATTATAACAGACAGCATCTCTGGCGCCCCAGAGAATCCGCCAGAAGTAGCACAGCAGCAACAAAGCGCCCAAGCCGCATCGAAGCAACACCCCGGTGAGTAACTTCCAGTTATAAGCCTGCTTGACATAGTTGTGTTTATTAGTTAATCCGCTCCAATTTCATTTTCTCCTAGCGTGATCAAGCAGGGTTCCTTTATAGACTTTGGCAAGCAATAGTTCGTTTAGGGAAGAGCGAGTGCATTGTCAGGAAAACCGCATGCTATAGTCGCCATTTTGTGGAGACGGAAGAAGCCATCCGCTTATACAGTCCATTTGGTGTAACATCTCGCGTAATAGGCTTAAGGCTCTACCAGGGAATTTGAATTCGGTAACCTTAGGCCCGTCGCTCAACCACATTATATTAATAGAAATGGAATTTGAAATGGTTTTTTATAGTGGCGTGTATCCTGCTTCACGAGCACCTGAGATCGAGGTAAACTTGGACTCGCTAACCGATTTGTCGTAGACATACAATCTTAATGCCGGTGGTAGGCAGGTTTTTTTTATAGGATAGGGTGACAGACGACCACACAGTCCTCCTGATGGTAAGTGGTTACTGTGGCCCATAGACATCTACATCTATCCTCGATTACCAAACAAAATGCAGATGCGATGTCACCCGTGAGGACTAAGATGGAATGCCTCGTTTCCAGTAAAAAGGGTTTCCGGTTCTCTACACTCACCATACGAAACACAGCAGCATTAAGCTACTATTTTATGCTGATATTCTGTGAGAGCGTGGCCCTTCTCCGGTCGAGCCAACCCATTCGTGCTACAACTATACTTCTAATATAACTTCAGCATGGCTCTACCATGAAAAAATATTGTTGTAGCAATACGGTTTCCTCGTGGACATCACTCACCCATACCGTTTGTGGACAACGTCGTAGCGCATGGCGATGCGTCGTCTATCTTTCGGATTAGGATGTGTGTGTTTGGTAGCAGTTGTAAGTGTAACAAGCATAATCAACTTCATGTCTATGTCATGTCTGTATTAGCGCTATGATACGTGGAGTTTTGTTCACTCGGGTATAGTAGCGTGCTACTATGATAAGTTGGTAAAATATTAATTTTGTTACCAAAGTTAATGATCCTTTGTGCACAGCAACACATAATCCCTATGTGGGTTTGTTGTGAGGGCGCGCGATCCGTATGATAGTTGCATTGATGTTTACTGCTACTTGCGGTATTGCGTCTTGTGATGGAGATCCATCACAGGCACCTGTGACCAAGGTAAAGAATGAATATTCACTAGAGCAACTGAAAGCTGCTGGTAGTGCCTTATAAGCTAAGTGAACCCCGTTCACGAAAACAGGGCATGAGAAAGGTTAAGAAAGTTAAAACGTCCCTATTCCACTTTTTTATTTATTATTTAATATCCCTTCCCGCTTTGTGACGGATCCGCTTCCACATTAGCCTTTAATTCTTCATTTTCCACTTTGGTCTCCGGTCTTCCTCGGGGTTGGTTCTCAAGGTCGACATTTTCGGAACGAAAACGTTCAAACCAAAAACGTACCGTGCGTTCTTTTGCGACACCAGCGCCGTACACATCATTAATCCTTCCAGCTGTTTCTACAGCACTGGTGCCACGGTAGAACTCGTACTCGTAAATATACCGATATTTCATGTTTTCCATTTTTCGGTAATAAGCGACGCCAAAGAAAAAAATAATGAGGAAAAAACAAATGAATGACTGTTTTCAAAACTCAAATGTACCAGCTAAATAAACTTATAAATTAAAATTTGGTATTCTTAACCAAAGAGGAGATATTTTAGATTAAATTGGTTAGTACGACAAAACGCTAATTTCATATGTAAGGACCAATACCAGCTCGGACTACTAAATATTTAGATAGGTTATTTACCGTTTAAACTATCTCATTATGGAATGACTTGACGGCGTTAGCTAGACGTGCTCAATCTTTACCGATTTTGTACTTGATTCATTTAAATTATTTTTATTTCTGTCAAAATCTTTATTTGTATTTATATATACTTTATATATATATATTTCAAATTTGTTATATTGCAAAAGGGAATCATTAAAGCAATTTACGATTTTTAACCTATAGAGGCTTTAAAACAAACATTTAGGGAAATAGCTTTGGCCGCTTAATACATCTAAGAAAATGTAATAAACCGGTATATAATGTATATGGACATAAATACAAATAGCTTTTGAAAAGTGATATTTATTCCGTAACTAGGATCAAACACAAGCTCGACTCGATAACAAGACTGTATACGCTGTTGCAACAAAATGGACGACGGAACATAGTAACATAATTATTTTTATTGCTTTTTTTGTTCATGTTTGTATTTTTGACGAACAATGAAGTGCTATCTATGTATATATTTATTAGCTTTTAAGTAAAGATTACACAAAATATTGATGAACAACGTGTTTGTCCATGTTTTTGTATATACAGGGTTATTTTGCAATAACCAGCCTAATTTGCAGAGGTTTATTGAAAAAAAAGAGAAATTTTATTTAAAAAAATCGCATACTTTCTGTCCTTTTTTCTTTTAAATTCAGAATGCACTACAACGAAACTATTGAAATTGAAATTTTAAAGACTTTTTTTTGCCTACGCACACGATGGGTAGGCAAAAACGTTTTTCCCCGTAAATCACATTCAATTGCGGATAATTTCAAATAAAAGTAGAAGCCTTAATTACTCGTATTTTCAAAAACTGCAACAACAGGTGTTATACATAACGATTTATATTGAAAAAATATTTCATATATTATTATATATTAACTGAACTACAGTTACATTGAATGATGCTCGAATTCGATCTTACAATCCCTACCTTACCTCGGCTCTGTAAGTAATCGAATTCGATATGAAGTACTGCCCTATGAAAAAACTATTTTTTCGTTTTAAACAAAACCAAAGACAATATGCAATAGATAATAGTATCAAAGACAAAGATATGCTCTTTTATTTTAAACCATAGCCTGGCAATATTTCTTAGAAAAAATAAAAAAGAAATCACTCTGAACTTTCGGCGTTCCACGTGTCCCATTGATGAAGGTGCTCCGTCTTTTTTATAGAATTTTATATTTGTGTCTGGACTAAAACCGAAAGTGGTATACTTTTTTATATTCCTTGTAGTATAGTAAACACGTGTATATATAATTTGTGGTATAAAAAGTGAAAAGTAAGTGCCAAAAGTACTTCGAAATCCGGAAGGCCCATTTTGGCGGTTGGGTCAAACATGTGTTATTTTTCCAATTCTCATTTAATTTTTGTGTAAAATGTAAGTAAAAAATAGTTTTGTAACATATTTCAAATACCTTGACGTTGTATTTATTTCAAATTCACACAAAAATATTTTTGAAATATTGTTCGAAATGACATACAGATAAATTTTATTAATTTTTTATTTTTTAATATTTTGGTATGAGTAACGAATAGAAACACATAAAACATAAAAATATACATATTTCCAAACATTTTCAAATAAATTTCCCCAAAAACAAAAGTGTCTCCAAATTCAAATTAGTAGTAATTTTGTCACTAAAAGTGAAGTATATACTACTACTATGCTATAAAGGGTAATTTATGAAATTTATTACAATTTCTAGCAACCAAAAATAATTTTATATAATACATTCAGAAGAATCCAATTTATCCATAAATATTGTCTCAAAGTAAAAATATACAAAATTTTGCAAGTTAGCAAAAAAATTTGCTAACTTGCAAATTTTCCCGCCATTAAGGTCCCAAGCGAACGGGAGTGTAACATGTCGCGAGCTGTCGGAGCTTACAGGTCGTAATCGTGTACATGCAAACATTTGTATACGGATCGAATACAGAACTTCTCTTTTGAAGTCAGTTAAATACAGAGGACCGATGATGATTTATACGTGGTAAATCACTACCGGAGCTACAATAATTGTATAGTTGTAGCACGAATAGGTCGGCTCGACCAAGGAAGGACCATGCTCTCGTACAATACCAGCGTAAATAGTGGTTTGATATTGTATAAATTTTGCCTTTAAAATAAATAATAATTTGCATGGCACCAATTAAGTCTTATTTTTTCTATGAAAATTATGTTGACATATTATCAATATTCATTTTGGGGTATAATTCTAATTAAACTACATATACAAACACATAAAACATACCTTTTTATAGACTTAAATTTGCGCTTATTTACGATGCAGCGAAGTGACAGTAATCGTATGCCAAACGCTCAGTGCACAACGTTAAAGAATTCTTTAGAAATACAAAAACAATTTACGAACAATTTCGACTTTGATTATATTGTTTTACAAGAAGTTTATTTAGTGAAAATATTAAATTTTTAACGTACTGTGTTAGATTTTGCACAATGAATACAGCCCTGTACGCTCGACAGTGGTACAAATGTGACTAACACAACGCTCTCCGCCCGCTCGGCAGTGGAAGACATTAGTACCACTCATAATTTATGAGGGCGAACCCGACAAAAAAAGGTTTGTCATTAAAAATTATAACAAATTTATACTGAAATGTATAAACAGACATAGACAAAGAAAGACATACTCTTTAATTTGGTACCATAATCTGTCAATTTCGAACTAAAAATAGACATAAAATAATTATGACGTAATGGCTTTTTACAACAGTAGTGCGTGGTAGTGCGTGAGCTATTTCTGAGTGATTTCTCCGTTTTCCTGTGTGTTTTTGAAATAAAAAGGTGAGTTTTGTACTTTTGTGTATTCCTTGTAATAAAACAAATACGTAGATATATGATTTGTGGCATAAAAAGTGAAAAGTAAGTGCCAAAAGTACTTCGAAATCGAGAAGGCCCATTTTAGCGGTTGGGTCAAAAATGTGTTATTTTCCAATTCTCATTTATTTTTAGTGTAAAATGTAACAAAAAATAGTTTTATAACATATTTCAAATAACTTGACATTGTATTTATTTCAAATACACACAAAAATATATTAGAAATATTATTCGGAAATCTCATACAGATAAAAAATAATTTCGTTTTTTTTTTTATTTTTTTTATATTTTGGTATGAGCAACGAATAGAAACACATAAAACATAAAATATACATATTTCCAAACATTTTCATATAGATTTCTCCAAAAACAAACATGTAGAATTCAAATTAGTGGTAATTTGAGACTAAAAGTGAAGTATCTACTACTACTATGTTATAAAGGGTAATTTATGAATTTTATTACAATTTCTAGCAACTAAAAATAATTTTATTCGATAGTATATACATTCAATAAGAATCTCTGTAAGTTTTATTTCTAAATATTGTCTCAAAGTGAAAATATAGCAAAATTTGCAAGTTAGCCAAAAATTTGCAATTCCCGCCATTTTACGTCGCGAGCCAACAGGCGTTTCGAATAAAGTCGCCATACGAGCATACAGGTCAGCGTGTGAAAAACTCCTGTCCAATTCGTGAGCGTGTTTACATCGATCTTTGTTTAAATATATCAATAATTTTCATAAAAGTAATTTAAAAAAAAACTAATATGGGCGTCGTGGTCATTGTCTCGCTTGCTCCGTCCATCAGTTTGTTGCTTCACCGCTTAGGCTCCGGCATTTTAATGGACCAAATTAGTCAGACCTATGGTCAAGCTAAAGATTAGGTCAGGCCTAGGACAATATTTTTTTAAATGAAGGTAAATATAAATTTTCCATTTAATTATACTACATTCCTTGTTATTTTGCAAATTAAATTTTGTGAACGAATTTGTTTCGCCATAACGATCCTCGAACTAAAGTGATGTATAACAACTTGGAAAATAACTTTTGCTATTTTTTTGTAAAAGGTTAAGAAAAACGGCGTTCATAAGTAATATTTTATGTCTTCATGTTTGAATCCGATCACTGATCTTTACAAATAATTAGAAGCTAGTCAGGATTACTACTTACTTACTTACTTATCTTCACGCACAATCCCTAACGGGGTAGCCAGAGAGAACAGATCGCCAAGTGTCGCGATCCTTACATACCTCTTTCGCTTCTTTCAGGTTCATTAACTTCTTCATAGATACACGTCTAGGTATCCGAGTACTCTTGACCCTCACCTCTTCGAGCAATTTGCTCACATGGTCTTCGAAAGTTAGTCTCGGTCTACCTTGACACCTTTTAATATTTACTTTCGCTCTATATATTTTTTTCAACATTTGGTCTTCACTCATTCGTTCAACGTGCCCAAACCATTGGAGTACGCCCCTATCAATTTTTGTGATAAGGTCATCTTTCAATCCTGCCATATTGCGAATCTCTTCGTTTCGCTTTCGGTCGGCTAAGGTTACGCCACACATTTTACAAAGAGATCGCATCTCCACTGCATTCAACTTGCTTTTATGCTTCTTCTGTCGTACCCAGGTTTCGCTGCCATATAACAAAGTCGGTACCAACACTGCATTGTGTATTGCAAGGCGTGCACTCTTCACCACGCCATTCAGGGCACCATTGACTTTGTTTCCGGCAGCGACTAGTTAGTCAGGAAGGTTATTAAGGTTAGACGGGAACGTTAAAAGAATTTTTTTAAAACTATTTAAAATATATTTTATATCTAATTGCAATTATAATTATAGTTACTTAATTAAAACGTCTTGACAGAAGTCGGCATCAAAATAAACTGGCCGTTCCCTTGAGCTCTGCCTGATTTCTCATGCAGCGCGCTGACTCTGCAGTTACTGAATACTGTCTAATGCTTATGCAGCTCCCTCTGGATACAAACCCTAACAACCCTATGGTCTTGTGGTTGCATAATCTATTAACTGCATGGGAAATATAATAGGGCTATAAATCTTCGCATTAACACAAAAGCTTCCTGGAAAGAGGAAAATGAAAACTTAATTTTTAGTCAATATAGAAATTCATATATTTAAGTATAATCCTCAAACGTATTAAAACTATTTTAATTGTTCCTAAGAAAAGCCTATAAAAACACATATGGACTTAAAAAAATATTTACGGTAGTGTAGAACATAAATTAATTAAGCATATCATATTGTTTTATTTATGTATATCTTTTTTAACTTTACAGTTTTTTATTAGTAGTTTATTGGAATTACTAACATGCTATGGGCCAACGATGCCTAAAAATAAAACATTTTTATTTTTAATTTATTTATTTTAGGAACAGCTCAGAAATGATTGTTTGTAAAAAACTAAGAAAAGATAGAAGTATTATACGACTCTATGGCCTTATGGTCAAAGTTCCTGGCTATTACGTCACGTAAATAATTTGGCTGTACATGTATTCTATACACAATACTAACTAATGACATATTTAGGTGTAAATTATATTTCTTATTAATTCATTTCGGTGTAAATATAAAAACAAATTTTGTGTTAATATAAATAAATATAATAATAAGAAATATAATTTACACCTAAATATGTCATTAGTTAGTATTGTGTATAGAATACATGTACAGCCAAATTATTTACGTGACGTAATAAATAGCCAGGAACTTTGACCACAAGACCATAGAGTCGTATAATACTTCTATCTTTTCTTAGTTTTTTACAAACAAAATATGCAATGAGAAAACTGAATGTTTTTATTTCTTCTTTTTTTAAGAAAACTTTACACTCACTCTAAGGTTTTCTAGTATATTGTGGAGGCAATTAACATACATAATTTGCACAAGTAAATATGTAAGACCAAAACATATCAGAGTACGCACTATTATTTGGCGTTAGAAATAGGTAGGAGCGTGGTACCTACCAAAAGGGACTTTTAGGCAGAAATGAAATTTCACCACCTAGTATATACTCCTGTCGTATGGAGAAATTTGTTTCTGGTCTAGATATTAAACTTCTTACGTGAATAAAATGATACATTGCCATCTATCGGAAGCTATAAGATTTCCAGACATTTCCCATACTTGCCTCTTACGACACCCAATTACTAACAAAGGCTGATGAATCATGCCGCTGCCACCACAAGGTTTTTTAAATAAAAAAACCAAGCGGGAACAGCACCTCAGATTAAAATAGAAGCGTAAAACTAGTGTTTTGTGAGATTCGCGAAGAGAATCGAAGACTCTTTTTACTGGTAACGACGGTTTCCTTCTTATTCTAGGAAACAACGAAAGAGCATTTTAAATAAAATCCAGGGCCATTTACTAACTAATCAGGTATATCGTGTGTATGTTTGTATTCCTAACTACTATAAAAAGTTATATCATTGGAGTATTGTTATCAAACTTTAGTCAAAGACCTATAACGACAAAATTAGATAATATGTAATTTTGTCGTTATAGGTCTTTGACATATTATGTAATTTCTCTAGTATGTGTTTGCGAACTTCTTAATACTATGTCCTAAAAATATCGATCGATTGGTTTCCTCACAATATTTTCCTACTAAATCGTAAAACACCAACGGCCTCCTCACTAATAAAGCTAATATTCCTTAAGACCTTACTTTATAGGATCGTTCTATTATATTACAATATATATTTCTTTGCTGTACAGTAAAACGGAAAAATTATCGCATAAAAAGTCGTAGGATTAAAATAGCAAGGGCTTCTTTTGCCTTTCAGGCGCTTAAACAGACGGTTGTAAAATTTTATATGTTTAGTAAATCACGCGATCACGAAAGCGGAAAATTCGACTGAAAACTTAATATAACATGAGAACGCAAGTTTAAAGACTTTTTTAAATGTTTGAAAATTCTTTTTAGTCATTATGAGTATACTCTTCTTTTTAGTTGAATTAACGACTGTATTTTATACGATAATATCATGTAACGATATCTTCGCACATTGTAAACCAATTTTAATGGTTATGTTCCTACTAAATAGGCACTCCAAGGGTAGTATTATTTAAATTTGAGTACATAAATTCCACTTCTGAGGGTGGAAAATATGAAGTTTTTAATGTAACTCATTTGGACGACATTCGAGATGTTACCTTAAGCCTAAGATATTGCTTAATACACTCAATCAAGAACTACAATAAAACAATATCTACATAATTTAATAGTTTCTGAAGTCGTTAAAATATTGTAAGTAATATATTGAAGAACTGAAGCTACGATTTCACTAACAATTAAATTATGTGGGTATTATTTTATTCTTCGAAGTATTTTATATATAGTTGGGTTTTACTTTTAATAACATTAGTAATAATAGGCCACGGAGCTGAACATTGGCCTTTCCCATTTTAGGAATATAATCCTTTATATTGTAAGTAAGCCGTGTTGCTATTATCGTCACACTTGCGGGCAAATTGATGATCACAGTACCAGAGTTCTAGCAGTTTTGATGCTGCTCTCCGTCGCTTATCAGGATTTTTTTCTAAGATTTTTTGAGATAAAAGCCATCTAGTACGATTACGTCACTCACTCGATTAAAGGGGGTAAGGGTGAGGGGTATCTACCACACAAACCACTTAGTTATCTCATTAATTTTCATGTAACACCCTCAAGTTTTTTGTTTGACATTGTAATTGGTTGGACCCACGCATAAATAGTAAGGAAAAGTTTACTATGTCCACCCCAAATGATTGATTGTTAAACATTAATTATAGTCAACCAAATCTAAGAAATACCTTTTGACGTTTCACAATATAATACAAGCGCATAATACAAGCGTACACAATTCAAAATAACCTTTTACGTTCATCCGAAGAATTATGAAGTTATCTTTATTTCATTACAACGTGTATAGTTTTTTATAACTAATTTAAATTCGAATCTTTCAAACAAAGCAAAATATTAAAAAAATACCAGTGTCAATTATTTTACTTGACCTCGTTTCAATGATAAATCGCTATGGACGTTACCGTAATGTTTGGATGGTTAAAATTCATTGTTATGCGATTAATCGGCAAAAATATTTAAATAATAGGTAAAATATTCAAATAATCAAATCATTAATTTTTTATGTATTATTTGTTTAATAAAATTTTTATTTTTAAAATTCCTATTACATGAATCATGAATAAAACAACAAATTTTTTTTAATTTGTCAACGTAAATTTGTGTAGGCAAAAAAAACTTTTGCCTTGTATATACAAGGCCGCGCTAAAAAAACCACTTCATAATTTCAATCTTCCGCCATTTCTGGAGCTTACTGTGCGTAATTTTGTGATTTTGTGTTTGTCTTCTTATTTTGTGACTCGGTTTTAACTTTTTGAACTGTTTCTTTTATATTTCTTGAAGCATGTGCCGATGTAACAAAGGATGATTTGGCTAAATTGGTAGAAAAAGCAAAAAAAATTGATTATGGATGATTATGAAAGAAACATTAATTTTGACTCCATTATTGAAAATCAAATAATTATTAATCTGAACAACGGCAGCTCAACTAGTTGTACTGAAAGTAATTGAATAAGTTTATTTTTAATCTAGTTTCAATCTTAAATTTTTATAACTGTGCCTCTAGAAATAAGCAGTAACAACAAATACGAAGAAACTGAAAAATCTTGTGTTTTAAATTATCGGTTTTTAATTTATTCTGGTATTATTCAAACCAAACTGTAAATAATTACAAACTCTAAATAATAGATATAGATTTTTCAGGAATCGAATATTGTACGTTCCCATTTTTTGGTTGGCATGCTTGGTGCAATAAGTCTGACAGCTGTCAAAATGTATTTCTTAGATTTGGTTGATTATAGCTATTTTCATTTGTTACATATTAGCTATTATTATTAGTTATCTTATTTAAAGAACACCTTCCATCCTGCCTTAAATGCGTACACTATCCCCATACACTAATCCCACCACCACTACCCTCAACACCACTTCACTAGGAAAGACACGCAACTGTCGATAATACAACACGTATTTCGCCTCAAAACGTGGCATCATCATGTGAAATAGACTCTGCGATGAATATAGTGACAACTAATAGAGTTGAAAGTGGACTATGCCATTATTGATTAACACAATGCGTGGACATGCACAAAATTGAAATAATGGACTTTTCTTTCGATATTTACACTCACCTATAAGCAAGTAATAAATCTACACTATTGCAATAAATAATTCAAATTTGCAGAACCAAAAACCAATGGAATAGAAAGGTCTCGAATCGGAGCCAGTAAACGGAGTGTTACATGGCCCCACGAGACCCACTGGTAAGTTAGTCACTTGAGTGGCAGTCTATATTATGTAGGGACTCGGTCCGGACCCTGTTTTTGTCAACATGTGGAGGAGGCCTATTTTCAGTAATTTTGTGAAAGACTTGGATTATATTTAAATTATTCTGTCACTTCTTTTGGGCAGTGCTTTGAGTTCAAGGCCAAGGGGTTAGGGTATTGAAATTAAGGGATTGCTCATTATTAGAAAGGAAAAGTTTATAATATAGCGTTTTCGCGTTAACAGGGCTGGTATTCAAAATACCTCTTAACAGCGTTGGATTCGATAGATAGACGTGCCAAGAGGTAATTATAAATAGTTTAATATTATTTAATATTAACCTTCCTCGGTTCTTTAAATACTATTTACACGTTAGGCCTTCGGGTCATGTTGACCCGATTTCAAAAATATGAAGCAATTGTGTTAAATTAAACACAAAATCTAATTATTTCTAAAAACATTTATTTAATAAAAATAAGGATACAATAAACGACTATATTTGTATATTACTCATTTTCTCGGCAACACAAAAGGCATAAAATTTCAGAATGTTTCGGACATATATGTTTCTTATATTTTTTTAAAGATTTTTGAAGTTTTTACATCTTTTGAAGATGGACATACACTACACTTTTTTCTTTTATTAGAGCTCTGAGTAGTGGAAGTATTCGTTATCTCAGTAACACCTGACTGCACTCGTAGTACTAATTCCAGTGAAGCATTTGTCCGAGGAAGAGTTTTCCTACGCTCGATGTGATCATTTACTAATTCCATGGCTAGTTTCTCTAGACACAACCGTCTTTGTACTGTTCCCTTCTGTTTCCAGTCTGGGTGGGTGTCACAGTATGGCTATTGGCCACCTTCTAGTAATTCGTTTACAACTATAGGCCGAAACCATTTTGTCTAGAAAATCAACAGCACTCTTTGTTGCATTATAGTCCATGAACATTTTTGGTTTCTTCTACTCTGATTCATGTATTTCTATTTTGTTGTGATTTGTGCTCAACAAAATTACATTTTTGTTTTTTTTTTCGGAATGTATGAGACAGGAACTATTTTTGAATTGAATGCAAAAGTAAATAAAAACACAGGTTTCTTCGTATCTAAAATATCTATGGGTATCTGTCACTTATTTTTCCGCAAGGTTCCAAGAATGGTAAGTTTACGATCTAAAAGTTTTTCAGCTAATTCATAAGATGTAAAAAAAATATCACATGTATAGGTTGTCGCCCTGTAAACCTTCTGTCAGATCCAAAACTAAACGCATTCTTTGATTTTTTCTGGAGCACTTTCTAGGAGTTTTTAGTATAAAACTGAATTGAACGAACATATCCTGTTTCACTGTCACACAATATCCAAAATTTTATGCAATATTTATCTGGTTTTCTTGGCATATATTGTCAGAAAAGACATCGACCTCTAAATGGAAGTAACTGTTCGTCAATTGTGATATTTATATTTGGATTATAAAACATATTCAACAGATTCACCCATTCATCCCACATATCTCTCACAGCTGCTAATTTGTCACTCTGTTTTCTTGCTTTTCGGTAAGAACGTTTATCAAAACGCAAAATCGCAGAAATTTGTTTGAAACGTTTCAGGGAAATTGTTGCCCGAGATATAGGTCTTACATAAGCTTCGGACCATAAGTTTTCTAAACTTTCATCGTTAGAATTGATATACTCTTAAACTCCAGCAAAAAATAAGAATACCTAGATATGCATCTAACTCCGTTTTATTTAACGCTTCCCATCCATTTCCGAAACGTGAAGAACCTTCTATATTTGTTTGTTTCCAAATTATAGATTTTATACGCTTATTTAGAAATAAATCAAAAGAACTTCTAAATGTATTTATGCGATTAGAGGCATACCTGGTAATACCTGGTGTAAGTTTTAGTAGGTTTGCACTACTCAAACGACCTTTGACTTCTAATGGGGTTCTTGACCATACAAATTCACCATTTTTTGATAGCATTTGGTTTTCATTAGCACTGGTATTGGTAACGTATCTTGAAAGAGGCACCTCATCGCTATTTGTTTCGTCACTACTGCTTTCACTGTATAAACTGGGTTGAATATTGTCGGTAGGATTTTCATTCAAAATATTCTCCGTTTCACTAATTATTTCATCTTCGGAATTTATATCGTAGTTTACGATTTGTGAAATCGCAGAATTAGTCAAACTGTGAGCTATTTCAAACACCAACGAAACACATCAAGTCCATACAACGAATGAATCAAATAAAAGTAACTGTCACACACGCTGTAAATAATGTAATCTACCGGCATACTAATGTAAATAAACAATTATTCTCAAAGTAACTTCAACAATAACAAGCTATGCAATTAAGATATCACTAACATTTATAAATTGTAAGTGTATTCTTAGAATGCAACAAAGCATTATTGCTTGCAAAACACGGGCTTTTCTGACCCGATGACCTTTTTCATACTCGAGTATTATTAACCCAAGGAACCTAAGACGGAAAAAACTTAATTTTCTTAAGATAAGAGACTTCGCCATAATTTTAAAATAACAATATATAGTGAATGCATAATTATTAATTGTCATAAAGTCTTAGTAAATTATATTAATAATAATTACGACTTTTATTGACAGTTAAATTTCAGATTCGGGTCAATATGACCCGAAGAACCGAGGAAGGTTAATTAACCCACGGACGGATTCACTTACACCGCCACCACACAATATTGTTACATATAATGATACGTACTTATTTTCAAAAATTTAAAAATTATAGATTATATCACCTAGATTTTCAATAAAATAAGTATTAAAATTAAAGTATACAAATTATAAAATAACATTATAAAGTATATTGCATTAGAACCATGAACGATTAATTTTGTTTTTCTTTTGCAAAAAACGGATATTAAAGTAAATGCTTAATATGATTTAATAGGATGAGGCTTAAAAAGCTGGTTTAATTTTATCCAACAAGGAATATTAATACGGTAAAAGCCGCTAACAAGACTGACTATCTGAATTGGAAATTATTCTTGATGATTACTTTAAAAAGTCTTCAATTTAATGTTTCCTTTTTTGTATGTTAAATTGTATGCCGAACTTTTCTATTTTTTATTTACAAATTTTTAATTGATTTTAAAATTATAATTATATACTATCTAATTATAAATATTATTATAGCAATAGCGAATATAAAAAAGTAGACTTAGTTAATAAAAATAATTTAAAAAGGCATATTCAACCATAAAATAAAACAATTTTTAGAAGCAATATTTTATTAATATTTTAATCCGATTGTAAAACAACTCAACAATAATTTGGCTGAAACCAATCTTGCCTCGAGCACAGATACTAAATACTCCAGACTCCAATATAAGTGCATTACAAAGAATGTGTGCAGGAATCAAAAAGCACATAGCTTGTTACGCTAAGACACTGTTATTTACCACCAGGATTTCATCAAATTTTACTAACAGGTAGGATAGTAGTAAAATACTGGCTTATATGGTAAGAAATAACTCTATTTGAAACGCTTTTAATATTATAAATACAAACTGATGAAAAATTGGAAAAATATTTTAGTACCTCGTGAGCGAAACGTTTTATGTATATAGGAGCTCGTAATGCGAACAGGAAAGTTCTAAGTAAATGCGACAAAGATTTACCTGGAATATATTTTTCAGTTTGCGGTATTCTATCTCTATGAAAGATAGATTTTCTTTTGGAATTAATAACAGAATATTGAAATTTCATTTTTTTATATAAAATAATGGTGACATACGAACACACAGTCCTTCTAAGTAAATAGGTAAGTGGATTTTGCCCGTAGACATCTACATCATACTGTTATGAGCTTGAGGTTCGCGACAATAAAAACTGCCGATTGAATTACCAAAATTTAACTTTTATTACCGAACACCAATTAAAACTTAAAAGACAATAATAATTAATCACACTGATTCACTTTATTTCGCTCCGCAGCTTCGCTTGTCTCGCCAAATTCAATGCTGCCCCGATCGCGGCTTGCAGCGCCTTTAATACACCTTTTTCACTGAAACATCCGGAATATTCCAGTAAATACGGGCGCCGACCGACCAGGCGCAGAAAGTTCGAGTGTGGTGCTTCTAGTAGAGCCCACTGCTTCAGGTTTTCATTGATGCGCTACACGCGACCTTTAAGCTCACGAAAGTTAAATTTTAACTCTTTAAAATCACGAAAGACGTAATCCAGGTGAGCGTCGCCATATCTCGCCTACAATGCCTCAAGGAGCTGCTCATAAGTCACTTCCTCACAGAGAGCTTCCAGAACTGTTAAGGCCTGGTTGCGTAGGCCTAGTGTGAGAGCAGTCATGGCCTGACTTTTATTTCAGCCGTTCGCCTTCATAACAGCTTCGAACTGAATTTTGTAGGCTGACCAGGAAGAAGTCCCGACGAACGGTGGCACCTTGAACCCACGTAGCGAAGGTCTTGTAGCTACTACGGGAGCTATAATTCCATCCCCCAGTTTGAGGTCGTCCAGTGTTTTCTTCACGTCGGCCATCACGTTGTCAACTCGATTGTTCACTTGGTCGATTCGGGTTTCAGATTTTTCAATTCTGATTTCAACTTTCGCGATTTGGGTTACCTTAATTTTTTTTGTAAAGTAATTCACTGTATTCGCACAAGTTTATATACTATTATTCTATTCTTTTTATACGCGTTGGAGTTACACTGCAGCTATATTATGGTTGTAGCACGGGTGGGTCGGCTCTAGCGGGGAAGGACCAAGCTCTCAAAGAACATCTGCTTAAAATAGCGTGTAATTACGTGGCTGCCATTGCAAACAATACCAAATTATATTAACTTTAATAAGCATGAACTATTTTTGTTTTTATACTCGTTCCCTATATCCTTTAGACCGGAACAAATCAATGAAAGCACTACTATTTGGCGTCAGAAACCGGTAAAAGTATAGTACCTACTCCGACAAACTGCTATACAGAAAAAGAATTACAATCCATAATAATAAAAAAGTAGTCTAAGACTTGCTACAGTCAAAGAGGCATAATAAATCAAATTATAAATTAACTTGAGTGTTTTGCTTTGCTAATTTTGGGACAAGATCTTTCTGATATTTCCCATAGATGACTTTTGCGAAACTCACGGGATATAAGGTTATAGGTTTTCTTATGCCGCTATTTCACAGCAAAAATCACTTTTCGGTCTATTAGTTACGGTCACAATAAACCAAAAATATAAGGATTTAAAATGGCAGCGCCGTGAGTTCTTGTAATATCAATATTTAATAATATAAATATTCTACATAAAGCATGCAGGTACTACTTAGAGTAATAAGAGCACTACTATTACAATATGAAAATGTCACAATGTACTAATCAAAACTTAAATATCACTAAATGCATAGAATTAGAATATACTGGTGTTTGCGACTAAATGCATAGATGAACTTGAACGATTTTTTATTTATGATTCCGCAATTTTGCTTTACTTAGTGTTTACATATTAGTTTCAGTATTTGGGAATAGCTAAATAGTTTTGTACATTGTATTACGATAAATCAGAATAAAGCATTGAGCAAATAAGCCTTTCTAAATAAACCGATCCTTCATTTGGAGCCATGTCACTTTATACAGTACATTAGGTCGGCAAATAACGGAGGCGACCCTTTAAACTGATTAATGTTTTGTATGTTCATTGGACTCCATTCAATGAAATTAAACATACTTTTGTAAATCTTCAAATTCGATAAATGATAATACAAATTTTATTAAGCCATTACTGTTTCTGCTCTCGTTACTATAAGATATTTTTAATCAATTACGATATTTATGTAATTGTTTATTCGACGCCTTTAAGTCCATTTTTTGTTTAAATAATACCAGTTTTTACGTATTTTATCGTGTATATTTAACTTTTTAAATACCGATGTTTCGAGCACCTTGCAGCACCCATGGTCACGGGGGAGACGTCCAGATGTCATATTTAACCGAACGTGAAACGTCGAAACGTCGGGTATTTAAAAAGTAAAATGTACGCGACCTATAAACAAGCAATTGTATATATATATATATATATATATATATATATATATATATAAATAAATATATATATATATATATATATATATATATATAATCGTAATCTCTGAAACGGCTCCTAAAATTTTCATAAAATTTTGTGTCCAGGGGGGTTTCGGGAGACAATAAATCGATCTAGCTATTTTTAGAAAATGTCGTTTTATCCGTATTTTCAGGCAAAGAAAAACTGCTTAAATATCATTAGAATAAGAAGGTAAATTTTGGCAGTATGTTAATGTTTATATTAGTTCAAATGGGATATCGGGCGGTCCTGAAATCGAAGTACCCTGGTTCGGGTCCTGTCTTCGGTCTGATTTTTATACTTTTTTTTTTCAAGTTCCCTTCTTTTGTGAGAAAATCTATTATTTCGAGCCCTCTTTTAGCACTTTTTTAAAAACGAAAATTTATATTAAACTAATTGCACTCATTATTTTTTATCCAAATAACCTGTTCAGTTTTTTCTATTTTGTTAGTAAGATCAAAAAATATTATTCATATTTCATTAGCTTGTAATTTGTATCTAAATATTATAATTTCCAAAATACACGATTTCAAAAAAAAAAAAAACACCTAGCAAAGCTCGATTATCCAGGTGTACTACCTTTTTAAATGTTTAGTGTTCGCGTAAATATAAGAACCATTTTTTGTTTTCTTTTACGGTTATCGTTACAACCAATTAAAGTCCACTACTGAACAAGAGGTCTCACCCATTGATTGCCTCATAGGGGAGAATTTTCTTAGTTGGCATGCTTGGCAATCGGGACAGTTTTTATTTTTAGTCGTTATTAGGAAGATGCTGCTGCTTATCTCCAGATTCGTTCCTTCTGTCGCCTCTTACGATACCCACGGGATGGTATGGGGTAGTAGATATTCTTACACCGCCACAACTCGAATGTTTCCTTTTAGTTAAATTAAATATTAGGCATTTCTGCCATCTCATTTTCGTTTGATATCGTTTTATTTGATAAATAACACGTAATTAATTAACTAAAACCTTGTCAAACCAAAACCAATGAGATCTAAACGGACGCATGAAATACTTAAAACAAACTACCTAGGTGAAGACCATACTAGATTTAATAAAAAATTAAAAGAAATGTAATTAAGTTAGGTAAATGAAAATAATCTAAGTTTAACGCTTTTGAGAAATATCCCGCTGAATCTTAAATATAATTTTTTATTTCATATTTAAAAAGTTCATGTAAAAAGCCAATGTATTGTCGGCTTAGAAGCGAGTTTGATTTTCGTACAATTTTTATATAGCCTATACAAATATTTGTTTCATGTCTTGTTTGTTGTTTGTTACTTAATACTAACTGTGCTCCAGACGTCGTTTGCATAGAATCTTTGTTAGTAGTTTATTCACATGCAGCATCGTTAAAAGTGCAAGACGTTTTGTATTGTGGTTGTCTGTATTTTTCTTGATTTATCAATAACTTTATGAATATAAATAACAGAGGTTATTACTATATAAATCAATTCTATATTTAACTAACATTTTAGGTTAACAACAATTACACTACTCAATAATAGCTTCCTATTCTATACCATAGGTAAGACTGCTCTATGATATATTCTTTCTTTCCAATTTTATTCTTTCCTTTTTATATTTAAATCATAATCTTTAAAACGCTTGGGGTATCTTATATTCCTTTTACTAGAAAGAGCTCAAACTCATAAAATTTCTAACCGTTTCGATTTTCTACTTTTGTTCGTTTCAGACCTTCCGGGAAGTCTGCAGTCTGCGAACATGTTCAAGATCGTCCCCACCATTACATTAGATTTGATAAACCACAAATTCTCGCAAAAGAACACCGATTCCTACCAAGGATAATACGCGAGGCTATTGAAATTAAGAAACATCCAAATTTCAATAGAGAAGATGGTTGGGTGCTACCATCTGCTTGGGATCCTATAATTAACAAAATTAAACCCAAACCCAAGCATACCACTGCAAGACTTCATGATACTATAAGCTCGTTTTGCGTAAATGGGACCAAAATTAATATTAAAAAAACTGAAGGTAGCCGGACTAACTATGACATTGGGACGTCAAATATGTCAGTCCCCCCCCCACCGTGACCATGGGTGCTGTAAAGCACCCGAAACGTCGGGATAATAATAAAAATAAATTAAAGTAATTAAACGCGATAAAATCCGTAAATAATAGTTTTATTCAAGATGCCCTACTTATTGCATCAGCAATAAATAATTTTCTGCCTTGCACATATTGTACATCAATATCATATATTGTACAAGTTTAGTGTAATTCTAATTTTCTTCAACCTCTGTGAGTTAAATGAACATATTATGTCTTTTCTCATGAGAGATACCAAAGGTTGATGTTCAGATTGAATTAAAACTTTTTTACCATATATATGGTAATCAAATTTTTGCGTGCAAATAATATAGCTAAAATATCTTTGTCAATATGGTCTCACTCACACTCTTCAAAAGGCAAAAGGATGTCCATTTGTAATAATACACTGCCTACTGCAATTTTTAACTATCAGTTTGAATTATAGTACTTGCATTTGTGTCAAAATTCCATAATATTGGTGTATTTATTAATAATTCTTTTATTTTTCTTATAAATTCATCATAGTTCTTATCCTACACAAATTTGACATCTTTCTTTTACAAGTCTCTCAAGGGACTAAAAATTTCACCCAAATTTGGAATAAATTCTCTTAAATAATTGACAAAACCTAAAAATCGCTATAAACTTTCTCTACAATTTGGTACATCATAGTCAATAATTGTTTGTATATTTTTTTCGTCAGGTAATAAAAACCCATTTACTATCTCATGCCCAAAATTTTAAGTATTGTCTTGTAAGTTCTGAAACTTTATAAAATTAAATTTAATATTTAATGCCCTTCCTAACACTTTTCTAAAAGCTATATCATGTTACTCTTTAGTTTCACCAAAAATCAAAAAATCATCTATATATATAAAAAGTTAAGATGAAACATTTTGGAAAATTCTTCATTTAAGAGCGGAAAATAGGCTTTTACAGTTTATATGAATCTTTTTATTTGATTGAGTATAGATTTTCTGAATTGACTCTGTTAATAAAATAAAACAAAACGTAAGTATTTTGAAATTTTTTTAAAACCACTTCCAGTGTAAATAAGTGCATCCATTTTTTTTTTGGAAAAAAGTTAATTAACGTGCTATCACAATTTGAGAATTGATGTCCATAATCTTAGTTTAAAATAATAAAATTATCATTAGAAGCATACAATTTTGACAATATAGCGTCCTTTTATTACGTAAGCATCATTAGACTTTGATAGCAGTAGTTACGTTGTACCAGTTCTGGCTCACTGAGTCAGAAGTGGTACAAGTACGACGTTTGTCAACTCACGATCATAAAAAAAAGTTTTGGCATGCTCTGATTACGAATATGCGGTCCATTTTTGCGTAGGATGCACGGTTCCGGAGATGTGCAGATCAATTAACTCTTATCTATTTGATATCCGGTGATGGTCTCCACCGTCATTAGCGCTCCATTGTTCTTATCTATTGTTCATTGAATACCATCATTATCTATTATTCGCCAGAGTGTGCGTCGGCTCATCAGTGCTATTATATTATACTCCTTTGTTCCTATCTACAACATTAATCTGAATCAACAATAAAACACATTATCTAATTTTGTTAAAATTTTTATTTATAAAATACAAAATCTTAATGATTTCTTAAATTTACGCGATCATTCTGTTGAACCACCTTTGTATTATATAGTATACTATAATTAATGTTTCTGGGAAATCAAACAAAATTTATAATTAATTTTAAATTTTATTTTCAAGCAATAACCACTTTGAATAAAACTAAATTTACGGATTTTATCGCGTTTTATTTCACTACTTTTACTTATTTTTAATTCTCGACGTTTCGAAACGTCGGGAATTAAAAATAAGTAAAAGTAGTGAAATAAACGCGATAAAATCCGTAAATTTAGTTTTATTCAATACAAAATCTTATTACTTATTATTTATAAAATAGCAGCGAAACATCTCATCCACTAAAATATCGTTGTACAATGTGTTCCCTGTAAATATACTCGTAAAACTATGCATTGAACATCCCTGAAACTTATATAGCAAATACATTAAGCAATATTCGCCACAAACTGAAGTCCACTCATTCTGAATCCTATCAACATTCCAGTTCCATCTTTTACAATTCCTTTTTAAAAACTCTAGATGATATCGTACAGGTGCTCGTCCACATAAATCAAAATATTGACCGACGTCATTCGTATCGATATATAAAGCTGCCCAATGTGACCCTCGTTTAACATCTGTACCCAAATTGCCTATTACCTAGTCAGGTCATAAATTCTATCACATGTTTAATATAAAATAATTGAAACAAGTTTATTCATTATGTAACCATTTATATACCAAAATGAACTTAACAAAACAGAAATTCTTATGACACTATAGTTTATTCAAAATGACCTCCGTGATTTTGAATACAGGCCTTCAATCTGCGCGGCCAGTCGTCTATTGCAGCACGAACGAGGTCCATGTCAATATCGGCGGCTGCCTTAATCAAGGATGTCTTGAGTGACTCTAAATTGGGATGAGGCTTTGAGCACGCCTTTTCCTCCAAGTGTTGCAATATCTTGCCGTGTAGTGGCGGTTAATAATATCTACTACCCCATATCTTCCCGTGGGTGTCGTAAAAGGCGACAGAGGGAGACAGGCAGGAGATGGGCAGCAGCATCTTCCTGATAATAGAAACTGTACGACAAAAAAAACTGCGGTTGCCAACCCGCTCGCCAAGCGTGGCAACTATGGCAATATACTCCCCATGAACAATTACACAAATAGACGGCCCCCAGTCCCCGGCGGCCCCGCTATTCCTGGCTACGGTGGCGACCATGGTAACGGCGGGGCAGGGGGTGCTAAGAATCTCCGGTGGAGGTTCGGTTGCCACCTACGACGACTCGACCTGGCAACATTTAACGCACGCACACTGAGGACTAACGAGAAGATCCTGGAGCTGGAAGAAGAGATAGACAAGTTGCGCTGGAGTATTATAGGATTATCCGAGGTCCGAAGAGAGGGGGAGTACACGGTAATCCTCGACTCCAGCAACTTGTTCTATCACCGGGAGGGCGACTTCTCCCAAGTCGTTCGTCCCAAGGAGGTGTCGGATTTATCGTCCACAAGTCTCTCGTCAACAACGTTGTAAAGATTGGGAGTGTGTCGACGAGGGTCGCGTACCTGATACTCAGAATCACCAAACGGTATTCGCTGAAGGTCATAGAGGTTTAGGCACCAACCTCGGCACATTCCGATGAGGAGGTGGAGGAAATGTATGAGGATATTTCCAAAGCCATGCATTCCTCCAAAACCCACTACACGGTGTTGTTGGGAGACTTCAACGCAAAACTAGGCACAAAAGAAAACGGTGAGCTGAAGTTAGGTAAATTTGGAGTAGGGCAACGGAACCGAAGGGGCCAGCAGCTGGCCGACTTTATGGAGAAAGGGGGACTCTTTATGATGAACTCTTTCTTCCAGAAGCGGCCCCACAGGAAGTGGACCTGGTCGAGCCCCGACGGTTCGACAAAAAATGAGATTGACTTCATTATGACGACCAGACGCCAACTGTTCAGTGATGTCTCAGTGATCGCAAGGGTGAAAACTGGCAGCGATCACCGAATGGTTAGAAGCACACTGAACCTAAACGTTAAGTTGGAGAGGTCTCGTCTAATGAAGTCAACGCTCCGTCCCCCCTCGTGCTCTAATTCAAAATCCCGAAAACTTTCAGCTCGAGTTACACAACCGCTTTCAGTGCCTACAAGATTGCAATGCAGTGGACGATGTGAATGACAAGCTCGTGGAAACTGTCCATGCGGTCGGAGCAAAGTTCTGCAAGACCCGCCGCAGAAGAACACAAAAACTCTCCGATCACACTCTTAATGTCATGGCTATTAGACGGGAGATGAGGCTGCAATCGTCAACAGATTTGACAGCATACAGGCAACTGAACAGACAGATCTCCAAATGCATGCGGCGAGACTTACGCAACTTTAATACCGCTCGTATTAAAGAAGCGATCGAGCGGAACCAGGGCTCCAAAGTCTTTGCCAGAGATCTGTCTGCCCGTAAGAGCCAACTGTCAAGGCTGAAGACTGAGTGTGGCAGCATCGTTTCCGGTACACCTGAGATTTTGAGTGAGATTGAGAGGTTCTATGGGCAGCTGTACACATCATCGTTGGATCCACACGCAAGTGTGAGTAACGATCCAAGAGCAAGTCTTATCCGACACTATTCCGATGATATCCCGGACGTCAGCCTAAGCGAGATTAGAATGGCTCTCCAGCAACTTAAAAACGGCAGGGCCCCAGGCGAGGATGGAATTACAGCGGAGCTTCTGAAAGCGGGTGGAACACCGGTACTTGAAGTCCTTCAGAAGCTCTTCAATTCCGTCCTCCATGGTGGCACTACTCCAGAGGCGTGGAGCAAAAGTGCGGTGGTCTTGTTCTTTAAGAAAGGCGACAACGCTCTCTTGAAGAACTACAGACCGATTTCCCTTCTGAGCCGCGTCTACGTGCTGTTTTCGAGAGTCATTACGAATCGTCTCGCACGCAGACTCGACGACTTCCAGCCTCCCGAACAAGCCGGTTTCCGAAAAGGCTTCAGTACCATAGACCACATACATACCCTGCGGCAGATTGTACAGAAGACTGAAGAGTACAATTTGCCACTTTGCCTGGCGTATGTGGACTATGAGAAAGCCTTTGATTCCGTCGAAATTTGGGCGGTGCTGCAGTCCCTTCAGCGGTGCCAAGTTGACTGTCGGTATATCGAAGTGCTGAAGTGTTTGTACAGTAGGGCTACGATGGCTATCCGAGTACAGAACCAGAGCTCGAAACCTATCCAACTGCAGAGAGGTGTAAGACAGGGGTGACGTTATATCCCCGAAACTCTTCACCGCTGCTTTGGAAGACGTTTTCAAGCTACTGGACTGGAAAGGATACGGTATTAACATCAATGGCGAGTACATCACTCACCTTCGATTTGCCGACGATATAGTCCTTATGGCAGAATCGCTGGAGGACTTAAGCACTATGCTCAATGACCTCAATAGTGCCTCCCAACGGATAGGTCTTAAGATGAACATGGACAAAACAAAGATCATGTTTAATGTCCATGTCACACCTATGCCGGTAGTTGTAGGGAGCACTATGCTCGAAGTTGTTGACGAGTACGTTTACCTGGGACAAATAGTCCGACTAGGTAATTCCAACTTCGACCGAGAGGTCAATCGACGGATTCAACTCGGCTGGGCAGCGTTCGAGAAATTACGACACATCTTCTCGTCAGGTATACCTCAATCTCTGAAAACTAAAGTGTACAACCAGTGCGTGTTGCCAGTGATGACTTACGGATCAGAGACGTGGTCCTTCAGTGCTGGCCGTATGAGGACGCTCAAGGTCGCTCAGCGAGCTATGGAGAGGGCTATGCTCGGAGTTTCTCTGCGTGATAGACTCAGAAATGAGGATATCCGCAGTAAAACCAGAGTGACGGACATAGCCCAACGGATTAGTAAGCTGAAGTGGCAATGGGACGGCCATATAGCTCGAAGAACCGATAACCGATGGGGAAGAAAAGTTCTCGAGTGGCAGTCTCGTACCGGTAGGCTTAGTGTAGGGCGACCCCCCACTAGATGGAGTGACGACCTGGTAAGATACGCAGAAAATCGATGGATGCAGGTGGCTCAGGACCCTGTGGCATTACTTGGGGGAGGCCTATGTTCACTGGACTTGTGAAGGGCTGTGATGATGATGATGATGTTGCAATATCTTGTAATCTAACGGATTCAAATCTGGACTGGAGGAGGGCCAGTCTTCGTGCCGGATGAAGTCGATTTCACGCGCCGCCAGCCAGTCTTGTGTGCTCTTCGCTCTATGAGCTGACGCCGAATCTTGTTGGAATACCCAGTGCCTGTTATTGAACATGGTATGAGAAACAGGTTACACAAGGTTCGTCAGGACTGTATTTTGATAAACAACTGCATTCGTTTTACACCTTTCTCACAAAAATGTACCTCTGTTAAGCCCCAATAAGAAACTCCCAACCATACCATGAGCGAGGATGGAAAATGACCTCGTTGGACACGCGGAATACGGTTGCTCGCTTCTTCACTAATGTGTGCGTACACCTTATCATTTTGTTTGTTGTAGCTCTCTTCTACGGTAAAAAAAAATTTCATCCGAAAAAAGAATTTCCCGATAATTTTTTCCCGCGTACCGCTTCAACAAAGCGCGGCATCTCTTCAGTCTCAGGTCCATTCGACGAGCATTCAAACGATGTCCTGTTTTTCTTCGATATGGCCGAAGCCCTAAGTCTTCATTTAACACCCTTTTCACCGTGGTTCTGCTTAACCCCATCTGAAGGGCCAACAGTTTCTGCTTACGTTTGGGATTTCCTTGAATTCGCGCCTTTACAGCTTTTATCACTGCTGGAGTCCTAACAGACCGAGGGCGACCACTTCTTGACCTGCCATCTTCACTAGAGTATTCATTGTAACGTTTGATGGTACGATAAACGAATCTTTTGATTATATTCAAATTTTTCAGTATGTCAAAAATTTGAATTGGCACGTAACCGCAACGATGCAACGCAATAACTGCAACACGGTCTTCTTTAAGCGTCCACTCCATATTTAAAAATGAGTAAAATTCTAAAAAGTATACAGTTTTATTTTCATGAACAATTCGAATTCAATAAACTTTTTTGTGGCCAGCATTCTAAAAGAAAAGTTTTTACTGTGTGACAATACTTATGACCTGACTAGTTATATACGTTGGTACGTGGGTGTACATGGGCAGTCTATTAGCAGCATAGACATTATTTTCTAGACTGGGGTGAATCTTTTTCAGATGTTGTTGTACATCTAGTGTATCCATGATATTACTGCTATTAGTAGATTATTACGGTACAATCTACTCAATGACTAACATAGGAATGATCAATTGTAGTGATTTCTAAATATTAAATTGCATTCTTTGTGTTATACAAAACGTATCTGAGTCATCAATACACTGAATAAGACGCAACACGAAGTAATGATGAGATAAAAAACACAATGTGAGATAAGCTTGTTGACGCATAAAGTTACTATCAATTTCCACTGTAGAAATTCTTTAGATTAGAATTATTACTTACTGGTACTATATAAGACCAAGTAATTGCAGTCATGGAGTTAGTGCATGGTCGTTTGACCACATAGGATCTATCAATACTACATTTGTGTTACTTCAACGCATCAAAGGCCATAGATGTAAGTGTTAAATCTATTGGCAAACTTACTTTTCTTTCTGTTATTTTCTTACGTGTGTTGATTTAGTGTTAACAAATTATATTTAAATATTGTGTGTGTATATGATTAAGCCGTGGTAGCTCAGATGGTTAGCGCAAGCTGTAAATTTCACAGTACGCGACGCGGGTTCGATCCCCGCCGGCACCAATTAAATTGTTAATTACAATTTTAAGTGTTTAATCTATTGACAAACTTACTTTTCTTTCTGTTATTTTCTTACGTGTGTATGATTTAGTGCTAACAAATTATATTTAAATATTTTGTGTGTATATGATTAAGCCGTGGTAGCTCAGATGGTTAGCGCAAGCTGGAAATTTCAAAGTACGCGACCCGGGTTCGATCCCCGCCGGCACCAATTAAATTGTTAATTCCAATTTTAAGTGTTTATTCTATTGACAAACTTACTTTTCTTTCTGTTATTTTCTTACGTGTGTATGATTTAGAGCTAACAAATTATATTTAAATATTGTGTGTGTATATGATTAAGCCGTGGTAGCTCAGATGGTTAGGCTCAAGCTGTAAGTTTCACAACGTATGCGACCCGGGTTCGATCCACGCCGGCACCAATTAAATTGTTAATTGTAATTTGAAGTGTTTATTCTATTGACAAACTTACTTTTCTTTCTGTTATTTTCTTACGTGTGTATGATTTAGTGTTAACAAATTATATTTAAATATTGTGTGTGTATATGATTAAGCCGTGGTAGCTCAGATGGTTAGCGCAAGCTGTAAATTTCACAGTACGCGACCCGGGTTCAATCCCCGCCGGCACCAATTAAATTCTTAGTTGCAATTTTAAGTGCTGATTTACCACGTGCTCGGCGGTGAATGAGAACATCGTGAGGAAAACTGCATGTCTGAGAAAATTTCGAAGGCATGTGAAGTTCGCCAACACGCATTGAGGTCGCGCCGCGGACATTTCCTAGCCATAAATACAAAGACAATAGCAGAAATTGAAAAAGTTAAAAAATACTTTTTTAACAATGACAGTCATTAGTTGATCATTAGTGAATGTGATTCTGTTTACTTAAATTACAGGAAGACAAGAGCAGAAGGAAGAAATGGGATAATGGGAAGTAATGAAGCATTGTTATGTGAAGTTTGTTGGAACAAACATATTTTTAGTCACGTGTAAATACTTTTAACACTTTGGTTCAAAATGACACAAAATCTATAAACTATTAGATACATCATCGACATGGACGGCTTTTACATTACATATCCTCATAAATATTTTCAAATTAGAGAAATGGCTATTCTAGATGTAAAATTATCTAAAAAAAATGATGCGTTTACCGATCACTATTTGTTTCGGCCAAGTTATCCTTTCTATTATTTGTCGCCACTAAAAGAGAAAAAAACTGTTCGTTATTGTGAAACACACGTGCACGGCATTCCATATTTTGAAGTGACCGAAAAATTAAAATGTGCCTACAAGAACAAGAGAACATAATTCCCATATTAAATATTAAAATTTGTGCAAAGACGAAGTGATCTCATACAAAGGCGGTTCAAAAGAAAAACAATTTTTAAAAATGTTGACGACGAATGATAGAATTTTTAATATTGAAGAATACAAATGTCCAAAATACAATGATTTGGTAAATGTCATAAATTTAAACAAACATTATGTGTGTAATAATCATATATTTGCAAAAAAATTATCACAAAATTTTACATTGTTCTTGTGACGAAGTGTGGGTTTTTTACAAGTGGTTATTGCTTGAAAATAAAATTTTAAAATAATCATAAATTTTGTTCGATTTCCCAAAAACATCAGTTACAGTATACTATATAATAAAAAAGGCGGTTCAATAGAAAAACAATTTTTAAAAATGTTGACGACGAATGATAGAATTTTTAATATTGAAGAATACAAATGTCCAAAATACAATGATTTTGTAAATGTCATAAATTTAAACAAACATTATGTGTGTAATATTCATGTATTTGCAAAAATTAATCACAAAATTTTACATTGTTCTTGTGACGAAGTGTGAGTTTTTTACAAGTGGTTATTGCTTGAAAATAAAATTTTAAAATAATCATAAATTTTGTTTGATTTCCCAAAAACATTAGTTATAGTATACTATATAATACAAAGACGGTTCAACAAAAAAACAATGTTTAAAAATGTTGACGACGAATGATAGAATTTTTAATATTGAAGAATACAAATGTCCAAAATACAATGATTTGGTAAATGTCATAAATTTAAACAAACATTATGTGTGTAATATTCATGTATTTGCAAAAATTAATCACAAAATTTTACATTGTTCTTGTGACGAAGTGTGGGTTTTTTACAAGTGGTTATTGCTTGAAAATAAAATTTTAAATTAATCATAAATTTTGTTCGATTTCCCAAAAACATTAGTTATAATATACTTTATAATACAAAGGCGGTTCAACAGAAAAACAATTTTTAAAAATGTTGACGACGAATGATAGAATTTTTAATATTGAAGAATACAAATGTCCAAAATACAATGATTTGGTAAATGTCATAAATTTAAACAAACGTTATGTGTGTAATAATCATGTATTTGCAAAAAATAATCACAACATTTTACATTGTTCTTGTGACGAAGTGTGGGTTTCTTACAAGTGGTTATTGCTTGAAAATAAAATTATAAATTAATCATAAATTTTGTTTGATTTCCCAAAAACATTAATTGTAGTATACTATATAATACAAAGGTGGTTCAACAGAAAAACAATTTTTAAAAATGT
Organism: Parnassius apollo; assembly: GCA_907164705.1. Classification (NCBI taxonomy): domain Eukaryota; kingdom Metazoa; phylum Arthropoda; class Insecta; order Lepidoptera; family Papilionidae; genus Parnassius; species Parnassius apollo. Next base: position 16,015,552 of record CAJQZP010000885.1, read on the forward strand.
TGACGACGAATGATAGAATATTTAATATGAAGAATACAAATCCAAAAAAAATTTTGAAAAAAAACGTTGTGTATGTAACAATCATGTATTTGCAAAAAATAATCCCAAAATTTTACATTGTTCTTGTGACGAACTGTGGGTTACTTACAAGTGGTTATTATCGGTTGTATGGGTTACCAAAGATACACAAACCAAACGCTCCACTACGTCCTATAGTGAGCCAGATTGATTCACCAACTTATAAGCTGGCACAACACTTGGCAAAAGTACTGTCACCACTGAGAGGACATACCAGAGCACACACAAAGGATTCATACCATTTTGTTAGTGAGATAAAAGACCTACATCTCGCTGACAATGAAACTAAGGTCAGTTTTGATGTTCAGTCACTATTCACATGCCTACCTATTGAAGACTGCATATCAATTGTAACTAGGAAGCTAGAATATAATAACATGCCTGCTCAATATTCAGTATTACTCAAACACTGCCTCACATCTGGCTATCTATTGTGGAAGGAGGAGTTCTACAAGCAAGTAAATGGTGTGGCGATGGGCTCACCTGTATCTCCCATAGTCGCTGACATATTCATGGAGGACTTCGAGGAGAAAGCCCTTCTTACTGCTCCTGTAAATCCAAGATTCTACAAGCGGTACGTAGACGACACTTTCACAATTTTACCATCTGACAAAGTAACTGCATTTTTAAACCACCTTAACTCTATAAACTCTAAAATACAATTCACAATGGAGTTAGAGGCAAATAATTCTTTAGCTTTCTTAGATGTTTTAGTCATTCGAAATCCTAATAACATAGTCACACTGTGTATAGAAAAAAGACCCATACCAACCGATATTTAAATGGTGAATCTCACCATTATCCTTCACAGTTAGCTACCGTGGGTAAATCTTTGTTTCAGAGAGCACGAGGGATCTGTGACAGAAAACATCTGGCCGCCGAACTTTAGCATGTCAAGAAAGTATTGCAAGACAACAAGCTTCGGGTCCCGCGCCTACGTCACAGTGACCGAGTGAAGCTAGCCACAGTCGAGCGTGTACCTGCTGTACTACCATATGTCAGAGGAGTCACAGACAAGTTTGGCTACATCTTGAAGCGAGCTTCTATTAAAACATACTACAAGCCGCCGAAGAAGATTGGTCAATTTTTACCATCCGTCAAGTGTAATATCCCTCTATAAGATGCAGGAGTGTACAAGTTAGATTGTGAATGTGGTCTCTCTTACATAGGTCAAACGAAAAGATCCATAAAAAACCCGCGTGAAAGAACATATAGCTGACGTGAAGTACCGACGCTCAGGGAAGTCTGCAGTCTGCGAACATGTTCAAGATCGTCCCCACCATTACATTCGTTTTGATAAACCACAAATTCTCGCAAAAGAACACCGATTCCTACCAAGGACGATACGCGAGGCTATTGAAATTAAAAAACATCCAAATTTCAATAGAGAAGATGGATGGGTGCTGCCACCTGCTTGGGATCCTATAATTAACAAAATTAAACCCAAAACTAAGCATACCACTGCAAGACTTCATGATACTATAAGCTCGTTTTGCGTAAATCGGACCAAAAAATATCGTAATATTCAAAAACTGAAGGTAGCCGGACTAACTATGACATTGGGACGTCAAACATCTCAGTGCCCCCCCGTGACCATGGTTGCTGTAAAGCACCCGAAACGTCGGGAATTAAAAATAAGTAAAAAGTAGTTAAATAAACGCGATAAAATCCGTAAATTTAGTTTTATTCAAAGTGGTTATTGCTTGAAAATAAAATTTAAAATTAATTATAAATTTTGTTTGATTTCCCAAAAACATTAATTATAGTATACTATATAATACAAAGGTGGTTCAACAGAAAAACAATTTTTAAAAAATGTTGCCGACGAATGATAGAATTTTTAATACTGAAGAATACAAATGTCCAAAATACAATGATTTGGTAAATGTCATAAATTTAAACAAACGTTATGTGTGTAATAATCATGTATTTGCAAAAAATAATCACAAAATTTTACATTGTTCTTGTGACGAAGTGTGGGTTTCTTACAAGTGGTTATTGCTTGAAAATAAAATTTTAAATTAATCATTAATTTTGTTTGAATTGTTTACACCAACACTTTCATTTTTTATTTCATCCGTTAGAAATTTAGACGTGTGTAATGTTTCACTTTATACATCCGTTTACTGCTATTGTGGCAGGACCAAGTGGATGTGGGAAATCAAATTATGTAACAAATTTCATAAAATCAGTTACAGAAATATGTAATTGTGATTTATAACAGATCACATGGTGCTTTGATGAAATGCAACCTTTATATAATTTACCAAATGTTAACTATCATCAAGGAATTCCAAATCTTAATATGTTTCATGGTGAAACTCAACAAATAACCATCTTTTAATAATAGTATATTTATATCAGCATATCATACTCATACACACACATAACCTTTGTTTAAATTTATAACATTTACCAAATCATTGTATTATGGACATTTGTATTCTTCAATATTAAAAATTCTATTATTCGTCATCAACATTTTTAAAAATTGTTTTTCTGTTGTACCACCTTTGTTTGCGAGAACTATAACTAATGTTGTTGGGAAATCAAACAAAATTTATTATTAATTTAAAATTTTATTTTCAAACAATAACCACTTGTAAGAAACCCACACTTCATTGCAAGAACAATGTAAAATTTTGTGATTATTTTTTGCAAATATATGATTATTACACACATAACTTTTGTTTAAATTTATGAAATTTACCAAATCATTGTATTTTGGACATTTGTATTCTTCAATATTAAACATTCTATCATTCGTCGTCAACATTTTTAAAAATTGTTTTTTTGTTGAACCACCTTTGTATTATATAGTATACTATAATTAATGTTTTTAAGAAATCAAACAAAATGTATGATTAATTTAAAATTTTATTTTCAAGCAGTAACCACTAGTAAGAATCCCACATTTCGCCACAAGAACAATGTAAAATTTTGTGATTATTTTTTGCAAATACATGATTATTACACACATAACGTTTGTTTAAAGGGGGATGCCCACTGTTCATAGACACTTCGGCCATGGGTGCCCACATATAAAAGCATATGGAAATGATAATATGCAATTGAAATAATGAAATGGTTAAGGAATTGGTTTAAAAAAAGTCGGGATTTTTATGATATAAAGCTTTTTATTTTCACAAATACAGTTTTTTAACGACTACTTTTACCAATTTTATTGGTTTTAATTTCTTTAACTTTTAATTCCCGACGCGTGATTTTTCTTTTGGGAGGCCTATGCCAAAAGGCACACCGAACAGAGGGACTTACTTTAACTAGTATTACAATAGGAACTCAAACACAAATATTATGTAACCCCAAAGTTCGGAAATAAATGGCTATATTATTATTATTATACTATTATTATTAATTCCTGACATTTCAGGTGCTTTTTAGCACCCATGGTCACGGGGTACTGAGGTGACTGCCATCCCAATGTCAGTATTAGGACATGGAGTACCTTCAGCTTTTTATTATTATTTTTATAGTCCAATCTACGCAGATTGAACTTACTCTATCTTTAAGTCTTGCAGTGGTATGCTTGGGGTTTGTTTTAATTTTATTAATTATAGTGTCCCAAACAGGTGGTAGTACCCAACCGCCTTCTCTACTGAAATTAGGATGTTTTTTTAATTTCAGTAGCCTCACGTATCATCCTTGGTAGGAATTAATGTTCTTTAACGAGGATTTGTGGTCTATCAAATCTGATGTATGTCTATCTGGTTGGGGTGACACCCTTGACATACGGTAGTACATCAGGCACACGCTCAACTGCGGTCGGCTTCACTCGGTCACTGTGACGAAGACGTGGGACCCGAAGCTTGATTTTGTGCAGAACCTGCTTGACGTGCTGAAGCTCCGCGGCCAGATGCTTGTTCTCACAGATCCCATATGCTCTCTGTAACAAAGATTTGCTCATGGTAACTAACTGTGAAGGATTATGGTGAGATTCACCGCTTAAATATCAGTTTGTATGGGTCTTTTTTCTATACACAGTGTGACCTATGATGTTGTTAGGATTTTTGGATAACAAAAACATCTAGGAAAGCTAAGAAATTATTTGCCTCAGATATAATATCATAATTACTGAATAGAATTTGGCACAGAGAGTGATAACGATGGATAAAATTCATAGGAACAACATCCTGATTTAATATTTCTTGGGCCATATTCATGAGCCGCTCTAATTTGTTTCTTGGTACTTGCAATAATGCCTATATGCATTCATCACTATCTCCTGTTCTTACTTTCATCAAATATACAGCAAGTGCAAAGCATCCACTATGTTTACTTGACATTTTGGGCACTTCAGACAGAATTTATTGGCATTGTGCCTTTGATAAGCGTAGATAATAATGTACAGTATATTCGGGCATATTGTAAATATTTTCAAAGTCTATATGATGGTAAATATTATCTTACAATAATGTAGAAAAATCTATAATTTGTGCTACACTAAATGTTTTAATATGGTTATATATTAATTCTAAAGGTAAATACCAAGAGTTACTATTTAAATGGTAGTTACTGATTCTACATTCTGGAGGTACATTGTAATTGTATTCACAAAAATACATACCCGCAATGCTGATGTAACAGTGAGTTGATTGGAATTGTTACAACCAGGAAAAAACATTGATTTTGTGTGAGTGGTGCTCTTACAAAATTAGGCTGCAGTATATTGTATGATGTATGATCTAAGCTTTGTTGTTCTAGGTTCAAGACATTACTCACTTTAGACTGCTACAAGGATGGACTAGATGATTCAGATGGTTCCCGTTCTAAAGTTTAACGTGTTGCTGCTTTATCAATCCTTCGCAATCATGACACTCACGCGATGACGATGGCAACTGAAATAATATTAAATAAAAAAAATAAGACAAAGTGAACAAAATAAAATAGATTTGTTTACTTTAAACTCAAATATAGGTAAATGTTACTTAAAACTTAATGCCCTATATTATTTAATAATTAAGGACTGACTGCCTACCAGTAGTCCAAAAACAATTAAAAATCGACTGTCTTATTTCTTGGTATTTGATAAAAATTGTCCATTTCGTAACTATCTGGTGTTAGCTAGCTAATCTTATCGCCGTGTTACAAATAAGCTATTTTGTTTGTCAGGTATAGCTTGTGCATATGTTAAAAAATAAAACAACTTCATCATTTCATACATTCATCACTATCAAATATCAGCACTAGAATTAATAAATTAAAAACTGTTGAACACTTACTTTTAACTGTTGTCACACTATAATGTGATCGACAATCTCACTCCATATGAGTTCTTGAGAATTTATTTGAAAAATAACAAACAAAATAACACAATGGCAACTATTTAGTTGTGAATTCACTAGTACCTTTTTACTTGTTGAATTGTGATTTCATTTCGCATGACATATTTCCTATAGCTGTCAGATTTGATGTTGCCACATAACTAACATAAATACAACGAAACGATATCGATTTGTATTCGATTAGTAATTTAATGAAAAAATAATAATATTTGAGTTTCGCTTTCAGTTCTACACGCTTTTTAAAATATATTTTCTTTTATTTTTTTAAATTATGTTTTAAACGTATTTCTAAGAACAGTTAAAATGTGGAGTAGCGTATTGTTATGCTCTAAACAGTTCATGGTAAATCAGCTAAAAATTCACTTGTTTAATTATCATAACATGATTCCATTTTAAATGTATTGTTAAAACAGATAACAATAACAGTTAAATTGTGCAGTAGCATTTTATTGTACTCTAAAGAATTCATAGTAAATCAGCTAGTAATTCGCTTGTTTAATTATCATAACATCATAATATCCATAGCGATTCGATTATTATTCGATTAATAATTTCATAAAAAGAGAATAATCTTGGAGGTGTTTCAACTTCTGCTCGCTTTTTAAAATGTATTTTCCTTTTTTATTTAAATTCTATTTTAAGTGTATTTTTAAGAACAGTTAATTGTGCAGTAGTGTTTTATGAAGCTCTAAAAAGTTCATGGTATATCAGCTAGAAATTCACTTGTTTAATTATCGTAACATGATTTCATTTTAAATGTATTGTTAAGAAAAGATAAGAATAACAGTTATATTGTGCAGTAGCGTTATGTTATACTGCATAGAATTCATTGTAAATCAGCTATTAAATCGCTTATTTAATTATCATAACTACAGATGTGAAGGCGGTTGTTAACGTTTTCAACCAAGCCGATAACAACGGTTGTTTTTGTCTTGAAATTGATAAAAATTGTGCAGTTGCGTTTTGTTAAGCTTTAACCTTTTGAGCGCCACGCCAAAAACGCATTACCGTGTCCTGTACGCCAAAGCGCCAAAACAAAATAGTGTTGCCAAGAGTTGATATATCGATAACGTGAAATAACTTGTTTTTGTTGGTTTTTTATGCTATAAATGACTCTTAATAAACTGTATGTTTTATTTAATCTTGTGCCGTCTTCCACTCTTTTTATATATGTACTTTGTACGTATAAACATAAATAAAAAACAAACAATAACAATAAAATAGTAGTAAACATTAGCACTACTCTCCATCCTAATGACGACACTGTCGCGACTGGACGACAACGGCGTAGCTGACCTTCCCTTTTGAAACATTCTTAGAATGTTGTGTATCGATTTCAAAATCGATCTAACCGAAATATACAGACATCGATTCATAATATTTTATGTGTCGGGGAAGGCGTAGGCCAAGTGACGCACAGAAGAAAAGTCTTACACTCTTATGACAATGGGGATTTGATATGATGCTGATGCTGCTAGATGATTTTGAGACTGAGAAAGAAAATGGCACAACACAAAAAGAAAAATTGCTCTTCACACCCTAAGTAAAAAAAACATTAATTGTAATTTTGTATTATTATTAAAAAAGGTACATAATTATTCATTAATCAACAATTGTATATAATTATTCGCACTAGGTAAATCAGCCTTATAATACTAAAATCTTGGTCATGGAATAAATAAACATATTTGTTCACCAATCAAAACATTCAATTCATCAATCAAAAATCAAAATTCATCATCATCGACGCTTTCCAAAATCCGAATGAGTTCTGAGGAATCGTTCATGTTGCATTGCTCTACTTTTCTCGGTAATCACTTATGACGTCATCAGGGTGTCGTCTATCCTTGATCACGGTGCCCAGTGAACTGATTTTCGATGACGCGCTAAAGATGCGCTAGAGTTGAGATATTAGATTTATTATGCGAAGATAATCTGATAAGATTTTTTTATTCATGTAGCTAATTATAGTTTTATGTTTATAACCTTTAATTTTATTCAAATATCAATAATAATAGAAAAAAAAACACCATTGAGCTGAATTTTGGATAGTTTTCAAGAAATCTATGCCTCCCGCGTTTGACACTAGCGGTCAACCATAGACAACTTTGGCGTGCTGGACATAGTATTTGCTTAGATAAAAATCCATTTTTATTAGTTCAGTGTTTCTTAGTACTTGTGGCTCTAGAAGACTTGTTTTTTATACTCACATGTTGCTGTGTTATTCCTATTTTGAGGAGTGTAGAATTAAAATACCTGTAATAATTTTCCAATATCTATATTTCATATTTTTCCGAGCCGGGTTTTTTGTCAACTATAGACGTCGTTGGCGCTCAGGGCCCGCAGGTGTTGGTCAAGTATAGGCGACTTTGGCGCTCAAAAGGTTAAAGGATTCATGGTAAATCAGCTGGAAACTAACTTGTTTCGTTATCATAACATGATTCTATTTTAAATGTGTTGTTATAAACAGATAAGAATAACTTAACCGATCTTCTTTAAAAACAGATAAGAATAACAGTTCTTATCTGTTTTCAAAGAAGATCGGTTAAGATTAACAGTAAAATTGTGCCGTAGCATTTGTTACTCTCTAAAGAATTCATTAGAAATCAGCTAGTAATTCGCTCGTTTAATTATCAAAACATCATAATTATTTAAAAATTATATTAGCACTGTAATGATGACACCGTAAATAATCGATCGAAAAAGAGAATCGATTTTTTAAATGTGTTTTGTGATTGGCAACACTTTTTTTTTATTCACAAACTAATGACATAATGATTTACCTAATTTTTATTATTATGTTTCCGGTACTTTTAATTTGTGCAAAAATATTCCCATTGTTTGAGGATAAATGAATACCGCGATTAATAACCATAAATAAAGATATAATTTTTTAACAAATTCACATTGTTGGGCGTTCCATGGCCGAAAATGGGCGTCCCCCTTTATGACATTTACCAAATCATTGTATTTTGGACATTTGTATTCCTCAATATTAAAAATTCTATCAATCGTCGTCAACATTTTTAAAAATTGTTTTTCTGTTGAACCACCTTTGTATTATATAGTATACTATAATAAATGTTTTTGGGAAATCAAACAAAATTTATGATTAATTTAAAATTTTATTTTCAAGCAATAACCACTTGTAAGAAACCCACACTTCGTCACAAGAGCAATGTAAAATTTTGTGATTAATTTTATATTACACACATAATGTTTGTTTAAATTTATGACATTTACCAAATCATTGTATTTTGGACATTTGTATTCTTCAATATTAAAAATTCTATCATTCGTTGTCAACATTTTTAAAAATTGTTTTTCTATTGAACCGCCTTTGTATCATATAGTATACTATAACTGATGTTTTTGGGAAATCGAACAAAATTTATGATTATTTTAAAATTTTATTTTCAAGCAATAACCACTTGTAAAAAACCCACACTTCGTCACAAGAACAATGTAAAATTTTGTGATTATTTTTTGCAAATATATGATTATTACACACATAATGTTTGTTTAAATTTATGACATTTACCAAATCATTGTATTTTGGACATTTGTATTCTTCAATATTAAAAATTCTATCATTCGTCGTCAACATTTTTAAAAATTGTTTTTCTTTTGAACCACCTTTGTATGCGATCACTTCGTCTTTGCACAAATTTCTAATATACCAATTTAATATGGGAATTATGTTCTCTTGTTCTTGTAGGCACATTTTAATTTTTCGGTCACTTCAAAATATGGAATGCCGTGCACGTGTGTTTCACAATAACGAACAGTTTTTTTATCTTTTAGCGACAAATAATAGAAAGGATAACTTGGCCGAAACAAATAATGATCGATAAACGCATCATTTTTTTTTAGATAGTTTTACATTAAGAATAGCCATTTCTCAACGTTGAAAATATTTATGAGGATATGTAATGTAAAATCCGTCCATGTCGATGATGTATCTAATAGTTTATAAATTTTGTGTCATTTTGAATTAAAGTGTTAAAAGTATTTACACGTGATTAAAAATATGTTTGTTCCAACAAACTTCACATAACAATGCTTCATTACTTCCCACTATCCCATTTCTTCCTTCTGCTCTTGTCTTCCTGTAACTTAAGTAAACAGAATCACATTCACTAATGATCAACTAATGACTGTCATTGTTAAAAAAGTATTTTTTAACTTTTTCACTTTCTGCTATTTTCTTTATATTTATGGCAAGGAAATGTCCGCGGCGCGACCTCAATGCGTGTTGGCGAACTTCACATGCCTTCGAAATTTTCTCAGACATGCAGTTTTCCTCACGATGTTCTCATTCACCGCCGAGCACGTGGTAAATCAGCACTTAAAATTGCAATTAACAATTTAATTGGTGCCGGCGGGGATCGAACCCGGGTCGCGTACTGTGAAATTTACAGCTTGCGCTAACCATCTGTGCTACCACGGCTTAATCATATACACACACAATATTTAAATATAATTTGTTAACACTAAATCATACACACGTAAGAAAATAACAGAAAGAAAAGTAAGTTTGTCAATAGAATAAACACTTTAAATTGCAATTAACAATTTAATTGGTGCCGGCGTGGATCGAACCCGGGTCGCATATTGTGAAACTTACAGCTTGAGCTAACCATCTGAGCTACCACGGCTTAATCATATACACACACAATATTAAATATAATTTGTTAACACTAAATCACACACGTAAGAAAATAACAGAAAGAAAATTAAGTATGTCAGTAGATTAAACACTTAAAATTGCAATTAACAATTTAATTGATGCTGGCGGGGATCGAACCCGGGTCGCGTACGTTGAAATTTACAGCTTGCGCTAACCATCTGAGCTACCACGGCTTAATCATATACACACAAAATATTTAAATATAATTTGTTAGCACTAAATCATACACACGTAAGAAAATAACAGAAAGAAAAGTAAGTTTGTCAATAGATTAAACACTTAAAATTGTAATTAACAATTTAATTGATGCCGGCGGGATCGAACCCGTGTTGCGTACTGTGATATTTACAGCTTGCGCTAACCATCTGAGCTACCGCGGCTTAATCATATACACACACAATATTTAAATATAATTTGTTAACACTAAATCATACACACGTAAGAAAATAACAGAAAGAAAAGTAAGTTTGTCAATAGAATAAACACTTAAAATTGCAACTAAGAATTTAATTGGTGCCTGCGTGGATCGAACCCGGGTCGCATATTGTGAAACTTACAGCTTGAGCTAACCATCTGAGCTACCACGGCTTAATCATATACACACACAATATTTAAATATAATTTGTTAACTCTAAATCATACACACGTAAGAAAATAACAGAAAGAAAAGTAAGTTTGTCAATAGAATAAACACTTCAAATTGGAATTAACAATTTAATTCGTGCCGGCGGGGATCGAACCCGGGTCGCGTACGTTGAAATTTACAGCTTGCGCTAACCATCTGAGCTACCACGGCTTAATCATATACACACAAAATATTTAAATATAATTTGTTAGCACTAAATCATACACACGTAAGAAAATAACAGAAAGAAAAGTAAGTTTGTCAATAGATTAAACACTTAAAATTGTAATTAACAATTTAATTGATGCCGGCGGGATCGAACCCGTGTTGCGTACTGTGATATTTACAGCTTGCGCTAACCATCTGAGCTACCGCGGCTTAATCATATACACACACAATATTTAAATATAATTTGTTAACACTAAATCATACACACGTAAGAAAATAACAAAAAGAAAAGTAAGTTTGTCAATAGATTAAACACTTACATGTATGGCCTTTGATGCGTTGAAGTAACAGAAATGTAGTATAGATAGATCCACTGCGGTCAAACGATCATACACTAACTCCATGACTGCAATTACTTGGTCTTATATAGTACCAGTAAGTAATAATTCTAATCTAAAGAATTTCTACAGTGGAAATTGATAGTAACTTTATGCGTCAACAAGCTTATCTCACATTGTGTTTTTTATCTCATCATTACTTCGTGTTGCGTCTTATTCAGTGTATTGATGACTCAGATACGTTTTGTATAACACGAAGAATGCAATTTAATATTTAGAAATCACTACAATTGATCATTCCTATGTTAGTCATTGAGTAGATTGTACCGTAATAATTTACTAATAGCAGTAATATCATGGATACACTAGATGTACAACAACATCTGAAAAAGATTCACCCCAGTCTAGAAAATAATGTTTATGCTGCTAATAGACTGTCCATGTACACCCACGTACCAACGTATATACCTAGTCAGGTCATAAGTATTGTCACACAGTAAAAACTTTTCTTTTTAGAATGCTGGCCACAAAAAAGTTTATTAAATTCGAATTGTTCATGAAAATAAAACTGTATACTTTTTTAGAATTTTACTCATTTTTAAATATGGAGTGGACGCTTAAAGAAGACCGTGTTGCAGTTATTGCGTTGCATCGTTGCGGTTACGTGCCAATTCAAATTTTTGACATACTGAAAAATTTGAATATAAAAAAAAAGATTCGTTTATCGTACCATCAAACGATACAATGAAGACTCTAGTGTAGATGGCAGGTCAAGAAGTGGTCGCCTTCGGTCTGTCAGGACTCCAGCAGTGATAAAAGCTGTAAAGGCGCGAATTCAAGGAAATCCCAAACGTAAGCAGAAACTGTTGGCCCTTCAGATGGGGTTAAGCAGAACCACGGTGAAAAGGGTGTTAAATAAAGATTTAGGGCTTCGGCCATATCGAAGAAAAACAGGACATCGTTTGAATGCTCGTCTAATGGACCTGAGACTGAAGAGATGCCGCGCTTTGTTGAAGCGGTACGCGGGAAAAAAATTATCTGGAAATTCTTTTTTTCGGATGAAATTTTTTTTACCGTAGAATATAGCTACAACAAACAAAATGATAAGGTGTACGCACACAGTAGTGAAGAAGCGAGCAACCGTATTCCGCGTGTCCAACGAGGTCATTTTCCATGCTCGCTCATGGTATGCTTGGGAGTTTCTTATTGGGGCTTAACAGAGGTACATTTTTGTGAGAAAGGTGTAAAACGAATGCAGTTGTTTATCAAAATACAGTCCTGACGAACCTTGTGTAACCTGTTTCTCATACCATGTTCAATAACAGGCACTGGGTATTCCAACAAGTTTCGGCGTCAGCTCATAGAGCGAAGAGCACACAAGACTGGCTGGCGGCGCGTGAAATCGACTTCATCCGGCACGAAGACTGGCCCTCCTCCAGTCCAGACTTGAATCCGTTAGATTACAAGATACGGCAACACTTGGAGGAAAAGGCGTGCTCAAAGCCTCATCCCAATTTAGAGTCACTCAAGACATCCTTGATTAAGGCAGCCGCCGATATTGACATGGACCTCGTTCGTGCTGCGATAGACGACTGGCCGCGCAGATTGAAGGCCTGTATTCAAAATCACGGAGGTCATTTTGAATAAACTATAGTGTTTAATAAAACTATTATTTACGGATTTTATCGCGTTTAATTACTTTAATTTATTTTTATTATTATCCCGACGTTTCGGGTGCTTTACAGCGCCCATGGTCACGGGGGGGACTGAGATGTTTGACGTCCCAATGTCATAGTTAGTCCGGCTACCTTCAGTTTTTTAATATTAATTTTTGGTCCGATTTACGCAAAACGAGCTTATAGTATCATGAACTCTTGCAGTGGTATGCTTGGGTTTGGGTTTAATTTTGTTAATTATAGGATCCCAAGCAGATGGTAGCACCCAACCATCTTCTCTATTGAAATTTGGATGTTTTTTTAATTTCAATAGCCTCGCGTATCATCCTTGGTAGGAATCGGTGTTCTTTTGCGAGAATTTGTGGTTTATCAAATCTAATGTAATGGTGGGGACGATCTTGAACATGTTCGCAGACTGCGGACTTCCCGGAGCGTCGGTGCTTCACATCAGCTATATGTTCCTTCACGCGGGTTTTTATAGATCTCTTTGTTTGACCTATGTAAGAGAGACCACATTCACAATCTAGCTTGTACACCTGCATCTTGTAGAGGAATATTACATTTGATGGATGGTAAAAATTGACTAATCTTCTTCAGCGGCTTGTAGTATGTCTTAATGGACGCTCGCTTCAAGATGTAGCCAATCTTGTCTGTGACTCCTCTAACATATGGTAGTAGAGCAGGCACGCGCTCGACTGTGGCCGGCTTCACTCGTTCACTGTGACGTAGGCGCGGGACTCGAAGCTTGTTGTCTTGCAATACTTGCTTGACGTGCTGACAAGCTCCGCGGCCAGATGTTTTCTGTCACGGATCCCTCGTGCTCTCTGTAACAAAGATTTACCCACGGTAGCTAACTGTGAAGGATGATGGTGAGATTCAACATTTAAATATCGGTTGGTATGGGTCTTTTTCCTATACACAGTGTGACCAATAGTGTTATCAGGATTTCGGATGACTAAAACATCTAGGAAAGCTAAAGAATTATTTGCCTCTAACTCCATTGTGAATTGTATTTTAGAGTTTATGGAGTTAAGGTGGTCTAAAAATGCAGTTACTTTGTCAGATGGTAAAATTGTGAAGTGTCGTCTACGTACCGCTTGTAGAACCTTGGATTTACAGGAGCAGTAAGAAGGGCTTTCTCCTCAAAGTCCTCCATGAATATGTCGGCGACTATGGGAGACACAGGTGAGCCCATCGCCACACCATCTACTTGCTTGTAGAACTCCTCCTTCCACAATAGATAGCCAGATATGAGGCAATGTTCAAGTAGTATTGCATATTCTTGAGGCATGTTATTTTCTTCTAGCTTCCTAGTTACAATTGAGATGCAGTTCACAATAGGTAGGCATGTAAATAGTGACTGAACATCAAAACTGACCATAGTTTCATTGTTAGCGAGATGTAGGTCTTTTATCTCACTCACAAAATGGTATGAATCCTTTGTGTGTGCTCATGGTATGTCCTCTTAGTGGTGATAGTATTTTTGCTAAGTATTGTATTGTAAAAAAAATACTATCACCACTAAGAGGACATACCATAGCACACACAAAGGATTTAACCATTTTGTGAGTGAGATAAAAGACCACATCGCAACAATGAAACTATGGTCAGTTTTGATGTTCAGTCACTATTTTCATGCCTACCTATTGTGGACTGCATCTCAATTGTAACTAGGAAGCTAGAAGAAAAAACATGCCTCAAGAATATGCAATACTACGAACATTGCCTCACATCTGGCTATCTATTGTGGAAGGAGGAGTTCTACAAGCAAGTAGATGGTGTGGCGATGGGCTCACCTGTGTCTCCCATAGTCGCCGACATATTCATGGAAGACTTTGAGGAGAAAGCCCTTCTTACTGCTCCTGTAAATCCAAGGTTCTACAAGCGGTACGTAGACGACACTTTCACAATTTTACCATCTGACAAAGTAACTGCATTTTTAGACCACCTTAACTCCATAAACTCTAAAATACAATTCACAATGGAGTTAGAGGCAAATAATTCTTTAGCTTTCCTAGATGTTTTAGTCATCCGAAATCCTGATAACACTATTGGTCACACTGTGTATAGGAAAAAGACCCATACCAACCGATATTTAAATGGTGAATCTCACCATCATCCTTCACAGTTAGCTACCGTGGGTAAATCTTTGTTTCAGAGAGCACGAGGGATCTGTGACAGAAAACATCTGGCCGCGGAGCTTCAGCACGTCAAGCAAGTATTGCAAGACAACAAGCTTCGAGTCCCGCGCCTACGTCACAGTGAACGAGTGAAGCCGGCCACAGTCGAGCGCGTGCCTGCTCTACTACCATATGTTAGAGGAGTCACAGACAAGATTGGCTACATCTTGAAGCGAGCGTCCATTAAGACATACTACAAGCCGCTGAAGAAGATTAGTCAATTTTTACCATCCATCAAATGTAATATTCCTCTACAAGATGCAGGTGTGTACAAGCAGATTGTGAATGTGGTCTCTCTTACATAGGTCAAACAAAGAGATCTATAAAAAACCCGCGTGAAGGAACATATAGCTGATGTGAAGCACCGACGCTTCGGGAAGTCCGCAGTCTGCGAACATGTTCAAGATCGTCCCCACCATTACATTAGATTTGATAAACCACAAATTCTCGCAAAAGAACACCGATTCCTACCAAGGATGATACGCGAGGCTATTGAAATTAAAAAACATCCAAATTTCAATAGAGAAGATGGTTGGGTGCTACCATCTGCTTGGGATCCTATAATTAACAAAATTAAACCCAAACCCAAGCATACCACTGCAAGACTTCATGATACTATAGGCTCGTTTTGCGTAAATCGGACCAAAAATTAATATTAAAAAACTGAAGGTAGCCGGACTAACTATGACATTGGGACGTCAAACATCTCAGTCCCTCCCGTGACCATTGGCGCTGTAAAGCACCCGAAACGTCGGGATAATAATAAAAAATAAATTAAAGTAATTAAACGCGATAAAATCCGTAAATAATAGTTTTATTCAATGTGTAGTGTTCGCGTAAATTTAAGAAATCATTAAACTATAGTGTCATAAGAATCTCTGTTTTGTTAAGTTCATTTTGGTATATAAATGATTACATAATGAATAAACTTGTTTCAATTATTTTATATTAAACATGTGATAGAATTAATGACCTGACTAGGTAATATGCAGTTTGGGTACAGATGATAAACGAGGGTCACATTGGGTAGCTTTATATATCGATACGAATGACGTCGGTCAATATTTTGATTTATGTGGACGAGCACCTGTACGATATCATCGAGATTTTTTAAAAAGGAATTGTAAAAGATGGAACTGGAATGTTGATAGGATTCAGAATGAGTGGACTTCAGTTTGTGGCGAATATTGCTTAATGTATTTGCTATATAAGTTTCAGAGATTTTCAATGCATGGTTTTACGAGTATATTTACAGGGAACACATTGCACAACGATATTTTAGTGGATGAGATGTTTTGCTCCTATTTTATAGATAATAAGTAATAAGATTTTTTATTTTATAAATAAAAATTTTAACAAAATTAGGTAATGTGTTTTATTGTTGATTCAGATTAGTGTTGTAGATAGGAACAACGGAGTATAATACAATAGCACTGATGAGCCGACGCACACGCTGGCGAATAATAGATAATGATGGTATTCAATGAACAATAGATAAGAACAATGGAGCGCTAATGACGGTGGAGACCATCACCGGATATCAATTATATAAGAGTTAATTGTTCTGCACATCTCCGGAACCGTGAATCCTACGCATAATTGGACCGCATATTCGTGATCAGAGCATGCCAAAACCTTTTTTTTTAGGGTCGTGAGTCGACGAACGTCGTACTTGTACCACTTCTGACTCAGTGAGCCAGAACTGGTACAACGTAACTACTGATAGCATTTTAAAAAGTCAAACCCTAGAGTGTGTAATAAAGTGATTTTATATTCGTATCGTAAAACATTATAAAAAGATTTTTATAACTTGAAAACTGGGACAATTACTTTTGGATTGAAATAATGAAGAATGAATGATTTTTTTTCATTTTTAACATCTTACCATAAAATTTGTATGTGGGGCAGAAATGGTTTTCTAACTTGCGTGTTGGTGCGGAAACCCTTAATACGAAATTACGATACTTATGAATACTATATATTTTAGAACTTTACAAAATGTGGCCCGACCCCATTTATCCCATAAAAGATCGATCGATAAAAATTGGTATTTCAGCTTTTGGTTGAAAACCAGAGGCTATCCCCAAAGAGGCTATTCCACTATATATATAGAATATAATATAGTGGATGAGAGTTTGTATAATAATAAATCATTTTTAAGTTAATTATATGAAAATTTATGCTTAGGTTTCATAAAGATTATGTATTAAAAAACACGTGCTTCAATATTTTTGAACAATTCTACCTTTATGAAACATGATAATTTGGCTTGAAATTCAGTCGTGTTTTTATTATGTTTTTGAGTTTTTGTCATATTATAAGCTTTCGATTAGAAACTAAGTAATATGTGCTTAAGGATTTTTGGATACTCTGCCTCTAAGGGAAATACTAGGAATTAAAATTATTATATAATTCTAAAGAATTTTGTTAGTAATAAATTCTTTACTGTACGCTTATTATACACAATGAAACTAAAACAAAATTTGTTTAATGAAGAAATTTTCAGTAAGGTTCTGGAATAGATTTCTTCCAGACAACCTTTTTACCCAAAACAATTGTTATAAATATATATATATATATATATATATATATATATAAAAAAAAATACAAGAACTGTGCTCGTTTAAATATATAGGATTAAATTAAGAAAAAGTTAACTTAAAAGAAATGATTATATGGTGTATATATAAACAGGATATAGTAAAATTAAGCATTTTCTAATGTCTAAATGACCGCTCAAGCAGAAAATTGTACTCGTTTGCCGAGCGCAACATTTACGACTTTTTTAAGACCCTCGATCACTCGCAATATTAAATCGGGCGTATAGTTTAAAACTTCTTAAGATAAACATGCATACTATGTAGCGGTATGTTATAAACATTGTATTCTGTAATCTGTTGAATATTTTCAAGGAAAAAAGTAATACAAAACACATCTTAAAATATTAAGGTTTTAGCTCATATTTAGGTGTCATTTAAGCTAGCCTAAATTATAGGATCATTCTTTAACGAAAAATCATATAGATAACTGCCTAGAGTAAATTGTCTACGGGCAAAACCAATTTTGGATCCGTGCTTAGTCACTGCTTTACAGATAGGAATGTCTTTCAGACTGATTCCACTAGAGGAGTTTTTTTTAAATATTGTTACGAGCTTAGGGTTCGTGACAATAAAAACTGCCGATTGAATTACCAAAATTAACACTTTAATTGACTTTACACTAATTAAACCTAAAAGACACTAATAATTAATCACACGGATTCAATTTATTTCGCCCCGAAACTTCGCTTGTCTCGCCAAATTCAATACTGCCCCGATCGCGTATTGCAGAGCCTTTAAATACACATTTTTCACCGAAACGTCCAGAATATTCAAGTAAATACGCGCGCCAACCAACCAGGTGCAGAAAATCCGAGTGTGGGGCTTCCAGAAAGCTTAATTCTTCCGTTCGATACTAGATGGCGCTGTTGGTCGAAAGTCAAGATTGACATTTTCTAGGAAGCCCTCCTCGCTCTCGTCTCCGATATTAGATGGTGCCAGGTACATGACGTGAACTTAGGCGCGCAACACGGCCCCTCCTAAGACATGCTCGTCCCGAGCATTATCGGCCCCATAATAACGCGCCAGGTAATCCACATGGACGATCTTAGGAGTCCCTCTTGCGCCTTTCTATAACGGCTCCGCAATGTCAAGGTCTGTCCTATCCCATGGTGCACCAACATTGTACAATTTCGATACTCCTCTACTACGAGTCTGAGGTCCTTTTACAGCCGCACAACTTGCGCATTTGCGACACCAGTCCTTGACATCGTTTCGACAGTGGACCCAGTAAAACTGTTCTCGGATCTTCAGTAGAGTTCGTTTAACTCCCAGATAAACTCTTGAACAACCATTATGGTGCAGCTGTAGAATATTCGGCACTTTAGCTTTAGGGACAACCATTTGCAAACGACAGCTGTCTCCTCGACCATTGTCCCATTTACGGCACAGGACTCCATCCTGAATCAGCAAGCTGTCCCAGTCCCATTGGGCCCAATAGCTTCTAGTGGTCGAACTCATCGCTGAGACATCGCTCCACTTAGGTTTGGTAGCACGGGCCTTTATCCATTCCGGAATCAGTTTGATGTCCGGATCTTCCTGCTGTGCATGTCGTAGGATGTCCTTCTACCGGTTGCTGAGATGGTCTGTCCTGAGCATCCTCACGGATACGGCTTCCTTACTCTCTTGCCTAGTGCAATGTTTGCAATATTCAGGACAAGGTCTTCTTGACAATGCATCTGCGTTGCCATGAGATTTCCCGCTGCGATGTCTGATAGTAAAGTCGTATTCCTGCTGCTGCTGGGCGGTGATGTTAGCCGCACTTCCCTTCTGAGATCGTTCACCCTCCCTTTCTAGGGTTCGCTTAGGACAGCTGGATCGAAGATGTCCCCTTTCCCTACAGCCATAGCACCTAGGGCTGTAATTTTTATTGTGGTCGCGAACCGTAACTGCTGCAAACTCCCTAACGTGAGGCGAACGATGATCCTGCCGTCGCCAGGCGGTGCCGTTAGCTGCACTTCCCTCTCGAGATCGATCAACTTCCCTTTCTACAGTTCTCTTAGGGCAGCTGGATCGAAGATGGCCCCTTTCCCTACAGCCATAGCACCTAGGGCTGTATCCTTTATTGCGGTCGCGAACTGCAGCTGCTGTAACCTCCCTGTCGCGTGATTATCCTGCCGCATGACTTCCACCTCCAGTGCATGGGCCAAGGCGTCCTTAAGCGTTTCGTGGTGCCCGAGCCTCACAGCGGCTTTGGCTTCTAGGTCGCGGATGCCGTCGATTAATGTCTGCACCAGGGTTCCCTTCAATGAGCGCAGGTACGATCTGTACCTGCGCTCATTGAAGGGAAGGGTATGCTTTTCGCACCAGATTCTCCACCTCTAGAGCCCACTGCTGCAGGTTTTCGTTGATGCGCTGCACGAGATCTTTAAGCTGCGCACGAAAGACGTATTCCAGGTGAGCGTCGCCATATCTCGCCTCCAATGCTGCTCGTAGGACACTTTCTTACCGAGAGCTTCCAACACAGTTAAGGCTTAGTCGCGCAGGCCTAGGGTGAGTGCAGTTATGGCCTGGCTTTTATTCCAGCCGTTCGCCTCCATGACGGCCTCAAACTGGATTTTGTAGGCCGACCAGGAAGAAGTCCCGTCGAACGGCGGCACTTTGAATCCACGTAGCGAAAGTGTTGTAGCTACTACAGGAGCTGTATTTTTTTATAATGTGCGAGCAGCTATGCAGGTCTAGGTAAAGAGACCAGTATCACTGCGACCTAAAAGATCTATTGTGATCGCTGCTATGGCTATAGTTCACTGCTAAGCCCTATGTCTTCAATGAATCGAAGGAGTTCCTTAGCCGTGAGCAATTTCACTTCTTCTGGGCGGAGTAGATAATGTCCCAGATGAGTGTTACGTTTGCGCATTAAGGGTCCGCAATCGGTTAGGATGTGTAGAGGCGTTTCTTCCGTTATGGAACAGAACCGACACATCCTTGAGTTGCTTAGTCCCAGGATGGACATGTGCTTTTTAAGACAACAGGTCTGTTAGTGGTCAGTTAGGGCTCTTGCCAGTATGCTCAATTTATTTTTACTTAATCCCAGGGCTTCTGAAGCGATTTTACGATCAAAAGCCCGGATTAAGGTTTTAGAATGTTTTAAGCCTTGTGTATCAGACCAGATCTTAAGTGATTTATTGTGATAAAGAGTTTCAAGGGTCAATCGGGCTAGGCTTCTTGAGATTCCACAAAATGGCTCGGGTCCAAATTGTGTGCACTTTGAGCGCTCCCGTGCAAGTTTGTCGGCAAATTCGTTGCCTACAATACCCTCGTGACCCGGAACCCATCTTAAAACGACCCTTTTGTTACAACCCAGAGCTTTTAAACGGTTCACGCAGTCTCCAACTAGTTTTGAGTTCACTAAGTTTGATCTCAGCGCTAGCAGTGCTGCTTGACTATCAGAGTTTATGTGAATTTTATGGTTGACGTAGTGTTTTTGCAGATTGATTTCTGCACACCGAAGTATGGCAAAAATTTCTACCTGGAAGATAGAGGTGTATCTACCCAAATTCATACTAAGTTTGAATTTGGGGCATTCCCCGTAAATTCCAAAGCCTACGTCGAGGCCCATTTTAGATCCATCGGTATACCGTATGAGGCTACCGACCTCTCAGATAACCTGGCCATTCAGCCAGTCTTCTCTGGAGGGTGATTCCACTATATACTTTTTATCAAAAGTGTACGCATGATATCTGAGATCATGCATAAGACCGGTGATTCCTTAATTGAGTCGAGCATGGATCTCAATCTGTAGGAGAGCAAGATCAGACCACCCTGGGCGTTAATTCTATACAAACTAGCCCTCGCCTCCTTGTCTAGATAGAGATCAAGGGGCGTTAGGCATAGAAGTGCATTAAGAGCCGCTCTAGGCGATGATCGTATAGCTCCAGTTGCCATTAGGCAGGCAGTCCTTTGTAGAATATTTAGTCTGTCCTCAGTCGTCTCTTAGTTGGCCCTGTTACTCCAGACAATAGAGGCGTAGGTGAGAATCGGTCTCACTATGCTGCTTTACAGCCATAGGACTATACTGAGACGAAAGCCCCAGTTGTTCCCGACCAAACGACTGTACGTACCTAAAGCAATTTTTGCCTTATGGGATACGTTGCTAAGGTGAGAGTTCCACGTTAGTTTTTGGTCGATTGTTACGCCCAAGTACTTAACTTCCGTGGAAAATGGTACTTCTTTGCTATTAAGTTTTGGTTGGACTAATTTGTCCAACCGTCTCTTTATGGTAAAGGGTATTATAACAGGTTTATCAGAATTAACTGATAAAGTGTTATCCGTACATTAGTTATTTATGGTGTTTAGGGCTCTTTGTATTATTGACGATAAAGTACTTTGGCAAAAACCCCTTGCAATAATCACAAGGTCATCAGCATAACCCAATGTGTCATTGCGTAGATCTGCCATTTTGTATATATATATATATATATATATATATACATATATATATATATGTATATGTATATGTATATGTATATGTATATGTATATGTATATATAATTATAAGATAAGATAGATATAGATAATTATATTACAATTACTATATATATAATTGTAATATAATTAACATAAATGCAGCATGGCTCTACCATGTGATACCATATGAAAATCATATAGACAACCGCCTAGAATTATTTATCTATGGGCAATACCAATTGTAGATCCGTGTTTAGTTACTGCGTTAGCGATAGGAATGTCCTTCAGACTGATTCAGCTAGTGGAGTTTGCTTCTTCAATGAAAATATAATATATTTTTAAGCTGCAGCCATAATTACACCACATATTTACCATACGCAGAATATAGTATTTTAGTTCTGATTCTTTCATAAAATGCTTGAATAGGATTGTTTTCTTAACAAGTTCGATATTACACACTTAAGAAAATGTTATATATAAATCTTTAGCACCCAGCCTTAGTGAAGGACTATTTGCATAAGTCGTGCAGCTGCTGGTGCGCTCATAAAATAACGTAGAAAAAATCACATTCTTGTTCTGAAACATGAAACTTTCTACGCTATGCGAAAGTAATTTTTATATGTTTTTCCATAAAGCAATCACAAAGTAGATAGCTTAATAATATTTCAATAAGTTGTACTACTACATCGTCATCATCATCATCATCATCATTATACATCTTTTCACAAGTTCACCTGCATCTATCAACTTCCTATATCTCTTACTAGATCGTCACTCCATCTAGTGACGGCAACCAAACATTTGGCTCACTGGTAGGCAACCACTTCTTTTGTTTGTAGGCAAACATTTCAACCCCATTCGTTGTTAGTTCTACGAGCAATTTCGTCGTTGCCCACATGGCCCATTGCTAAAGTATTTCTCTCTTCAGTCTGTCGTTCCTCTGTATATTATTTAATAATGACATTATGTCAAATATACATTAGCATAAGTGAAAAATCTCATGGTGCAGCGAGGGTGCAGGGTGCAGCGAGGTGGTGCGTTCGGCGTACATGATACAATCTTGTATCGAATTAAAAATGTATATCACTCTCAATGAACTGTTAACTTACGATAAATCCATCCACTTTTAAAAGATATATTATTAATAATGTACTTATAAGTTTTTCTTATTAACAGTCGGGTAGCATACTGCAGACTACAGGGAAAAATGTTATTACGGCTTAAAAATATTTGTTACAGATCTGATTGTTTGTCATGTGTAAATTATGTAAGTACAAAAATCTCCACAATACAGAATAAAATTCTAATGTAAGGTTTTTTGTCACTTTAGTTTAATAAGTGATAATTTTTTTCATTTGCTTGTTAAACAAACTTTTGAAAACATTGTATGCGTTCAATAAGTCTTTAATAACATAAAACATGGTAATCTTATAATATTACATTACTTGTAACAGTTTTTTTTTTTTTTGGATAATCAAAAATGAATTTAAATTGAAATTTGTTATAAAATAATAATTTGCATCGTTAGGAATACCGAGAAAAGAGTATAATTTTTCACGTTTTCGTTTCCCTTCGGAACAACATTGAATATCCTCTTTTCAACTTTTTCATTTGCCATTTCTTTCAATTTTTCACGCGTTAAATTTCACTCTAACTGAAAAATAATGACTGAGGCGTTTTGATTAATTTTTTTTGGTAAAGCGTAGATTTTTTTTAAGACTTGATCAATGGAAAAATGTGCTCGTAGATTATTTTTATTTTTATTGTATTCTGTTCAAGTCCGGTTAGAACTTTACCCAAACATCAAGTAATGCTTATTCAAGTATTTTAAAAGATTCGAGGGCTAGAATTCGTTTTGTCTTCCTTATTCCGCTTTTTAACTAGCTGGTAACACAAAACTGATGGTTATACAATAACTATTGTGGATTTATCAAATCGACAATTGCTTTGCAATGGGATTTTCTATGATTCATAACCTTGGCAGGTAGATTTTATATCGCAGTATTACGTCAAAGAAGGATAAAATGTGGTCAAGAAACCCTCACGCCACCTTGTAGTATTTTTTTTAATCCAGTGATATTTTGTTTCGAATATGATTGTGTGTTTTGCCAAGATAAAGTGTTTTTTTTTTAAATTAATGCCCAATTTCAGAAGCTATTAAAATATTTTTAATCCTTGCAAATGTGCATTGACTCTATATTAAAAACGCCTCTGAATCTTTTTTGAGTAGACTAAGAAATATCAAACACAGCTTCTCCTATTTTTCCACCCTTAGGAGTGGAATTTTCCTTTGAAATTGATACGAGATCACCCCTGAAACCTATAACAAATTTAATAAAAATAATTTCTAAATAGGTTATTAATGACGAATAATGTCCCCCAGATCGAATTTCCGTACGTGGTAAAAATACGCTGCAGGTGGCTCGACCGGGGAAGGACCACCCTCTCACAGAATATCAGTGTAAAATAGTATCTCAATGTTGCTATGTGTCGTAAGGTGAGTGTATATAGAAATAGAGACCCGTTTTACTGGAATCGAGACATTCAATCTTAGTTGTCAGGTGTGAAAACGCATCTGCATTTTGATTCTTAATCCGAATCTTCTAAATCCACCCGAATATAAATGGCAAAGCATTTATATTTGGGTGAACTGTGTGCTCGTTTGTCACCTTTATTCTATATTTAAAAAAATCAGTCACAGCGGCTGGTTTCAATGAAGACTAGCTATCGGAGCAGGTCAGGATTTTAGTGCCCAATTGTACGCGTAAGTACATGTGCACTCTCTATTCCCTCACACTCATACTCAGATAGCACCGTAAGCCGACACAAACGGTGAGAGTATGGGCGCACGGTCGTAACGTACATTTTATTGAGAACCTTACAGAGTTATTACTAGCATAGAGAGCGTCTTGGAAAAAGGAAAAGACCTCATGTAACCGAACTGTTAATGCACATGACATTAAATATATAAGTCACTACCTCTCCTTTAGATGCTTGTAGGCGTTTTTTTATCTTTTTATATACCATAGACAATTCTAATGATGGTAACTATAGTTATTGGTATATATGATAGATTATAGTTACGTTTTATCTACGGTTAAAGTTCAACATTTAAATAATATTTCTGAATATTTTCAATAAATATAAATTGAGGATACAGACTAAGGGAAGACATAGTACGGACGAAGTGTTTAGCAATGAAACTTAACAACTCCCCTGTCCGCGAAAAAGACACAATTGAAATGTTCATATAATGACTCACGAGATAGTGAAATAGTTAAAAAACGATTCATTTTGTTTAAATTTTTACTGAATTTTGTAATTCAGGTCAATCGTACTAAGTTAAAATATATCGTAAAACCTCCGAATTTGACGACATTTTTCCATCAATTTACATTAGTTAGGTGGGAGCAAAATAACGCAACGAACAAATTCAAGCAAACGTTTTATTAGTTCTTTACATATAAAATAATTTCACTATTTTAAAAGAACTTATATAGTGTTTATTGCATCTTATCTATAAATTACTAATTTTATTTAGTAAATTCTTTATACCTTGTTTCTGTCACAATTTCTCAAATCGTCCAAGGTTAACTGGATGGATGGGTGGTGCTATGAGTTCCACTTTGGACTTTTACAATATTGATTTAGGCGTTACCCTTGAAAAGAAGCTGGCTATGTCAAAACATAGAGATACAATAGTACTAAAAGCTTAAAAAGTCTAAAGTTTGTTCTACGAACTAGCAAACATTTTTCGGGCCTAAACTATATATACACACACATCACACTCTTTTTCACACATGGGCGCGATATAACCGAACTCCAGTTGCGGGCAAAAGGTGGTCTTAAATATGTTTATAGGTCAAAGCAGTTATATTTTTTTACTTTCCTTTTCATAATCCTAACACAAAACAATATAGTTTTATATCAGTCACGTTTTCTCGTAGAATACCAATATAAAGACAGGCTATTAAAATGCTTTGAACCAATTTTGTTGCTTCAAAATATTTTATTTTTTATTTTATAGGATAGGCTGACAAACGATCACACAGTCCACCGGATGGTAGGTGTTTGCTGCGGCCCATAGACATCTACATCTATCCTTGATTACAAATCAAAATGCAGATGCGTTTTCACCCGTGAGGACTAAGAAGGAATGCCTCACTTCCAGTAAAAAAGAGTCTCCGGTTCTCGACACTCACCATACGAAACACAGCAGCATTGAGCTAATATTCCACGCTGGTATTCTGTTAGAGCATGGTCCTTCCCCGGTCGAGCCGACCCATTCATGCTACAACTATACTACAAATATGACTGCAGCATGGCTCTACCACGTATTGATGAAACATCTAATTTTTCGTAGAACAGATGTTTCAAAAAGCCTGTTTACTAGTAGTTTGATCATAATATTTGAGGGTTTAGCGCCAAGATTATAAGGTAAACACTGGAACTTACAAGGCTTTTTTCTTGATTTTTATGTTTTAAAACACGTGCTGTAAATTATAAATTTAGTTTTATTGACATTTAAATATAAATCGTTAAATCAATTTAACTTTGGATTTCCTGTTAAAACGTGACTATTATAATTAAGTGTATGTTATGCTTATGCATAACATACACATTTAATTGCAATATTATACCAATATTATACCAACTAGAATAAAAAAATAATGACACAGTCAAGATATTTGAATTACTATAAATTTACTAATGCATTTTTATTTGAATAAAAAATAATTTTGGCAAGGATTTGATAATTCTTGTGTAGAGTTTACATTGAAAACTCCAACTGCAGGTGTGAAAAATTGAAAACTCTTTCTATTACCTACTTTACGTTACTTTATATTTGATCGTAAGTAATCTGAATAAACGGCCGACATTTTTGCAATTGACTGGGTTATAAGTTCCGAATGACAGTGAATTTTTCTACTGCAATTTCATAACTTACTCTTAATTGGTTTTCACTTTGGTGTAACAGCGACAGTTGAATATTTCACCAAATGCCAACTTCATTTAGACTGTTTATGGGATACCAAGCCGTCAGTCTAGCCTAGTGAGTCTTTAAAAAAATTAACTCCTTGGTCTATTAATAAGTTTAGAAACGCTGTTGTTAATGTTTTATATGTGGTAGAGCCATGCTGCAGTTATATTTGTAGTATAGTTGTAGCACGAATCGGTCGGCTCAACCGGGAAAGGACCACGCTCTCACAGAATACCAGCGTGAAATAGTAGCTTAATGCTGCTGTATTTCGTATGGCGAGTGTAGAGAACTGGAAATGAGGCATTCCATCTCAGTCCTGACGGGTGACAACGCATCTGCATTTTGATTTTTAATGGAGGATAGATGTAGATGTCTATGGGCCGCAGCAACCACTTACCATCAGGTGGACTGTGTGCTCGTTCGTCACCCTATTCTTTAAAAAAAATGTTATTTTATTTCTCAGCAGGCTATATAGATAGAAAAACTACTAACCGTAGGAGAAGATAGGTGTTGTTTCTTATACGCTTAACAAAGTCACTCCGCAGTAGGGCCTTGGCAAAAAGATGGCGTTGCATTTGACTTTCAAAAAGTGTTTTTAAGTACCATGAAACCTGAAATCTTTGCCATTTGAATCAGAATGACTTAAAAGTCGAGGACCTATTTTTCAACATAATAGTTACTCTCAGATCAATAATATTAAATCTGACATTATATTCTTTATAGATTTGGTATTTATTAGTGCTTTAAAAATAATAACAATTAATAAAAAATACTCAAAAACGGAAAATGACCAAATTAACTACGTTTTGTTTCAATTTTGCCATTAGGTTTGTTACTAATAATAATAGAAAGAAGAAGAAAGAAAAAGCGAATCATTTATTTGATAATTACACTTTGCACACAATTTACGAAATTTAAATATAAATTACAAGGGGCAAAGAATATTCATGCGCAGGTGTAAGACTGTTTACGCATTAAAAATATTTAATAAGCAGAAGATGCATGATGTTAATTAATAATGAAACAAAAAAAAATAAACAAAAAGTTAAAAAATAATTTAAAGATAAAATGTAACATCAAATATATCTCCAACTCAGCATAATGCTGCAGAAGCAGCGCTGGTTTTCAGTTGGAACCTTGTGACTTCACTGACGAGTCGGTGTGTGAACCTCGAATTACACGTAACTACAACTTATAGACAAATAGTAATTAGACAGTGGGTTAAAGAGTAGTGCTAACGAACAAAGTTAACACAGACATACTGTATCAATATAAATGGTGTGTAGTACATATACTATACCTGTACTTACACATAAAATATTTGGCTCTATGGGGAAGACAAAGCAAAGTAGCAATAAAATTAATGATTTTAGTACATATATAATTTATATTCTGTACTCAAAGGGACACACCATGTTACGAGACCTCCTAGATTTTTTTTAGAAAATAAAAAAGTAAGATTAAAAATAAATAATAGGATTTGACTTCAAAGATGAAGGTAAGTTTACCAAATAATAATATAATATACAACACTCAAAGTTATGATTTGCTCCTTTTAATGAGCTGCAACCTTGCAAGTAACAAAGTTTACGCTTTTGCCAAAGTTGCTAGCCGGTTATTAAATTTTTCATACAAACCTGAAAATATGTGTCGGGGTTGTCAAAAATCCTTGATAACATGTTTCACGTCGTAGAGAAAATTTACTATTAGGTGGTTTGTGCGCTCGTTTTTCACCCTTCTCCTTAAAAAAAAAAACATTTTTTACGTAATTTTTAAAGTGAATCTTCTTTGTCAACATAGTGGAGAAAGGTACGGTACAAAAAAGTAACGTTTTAATGTAACGATTTTTTGCGTAAGCCTTATTTAATTTAAAATATATCACAAAAGAAGAATGTTATGTTTTATAGAAGTTCCACTTCGTACACGTGTACACAATTACACGCACATTTTTTCGTTTAAGTCTTTCCTCCACAATTTTTAGGCAAAAAATATCTAACGTAAATATTCTCGTCTTTATTTATAAATCAAATTGGTGCAACAACAAGCATAAACTAATTATGGTATAGATCAAAAACGAAATTTCTCACAATCATTTTTTACAAGTTTTTTTTTATTATTACTCATCGTTATAATTTTATTAGGATCGGGTTAAAATATTGTAATAAAATTATAAAAATAAAAAATTTGTTAATTTAAAATATACTACCCCATATTTCGCACCATGAGGAACCAAATAAAAGAAATGGCCCCGAGTTACCGGCTTCCCTTTAATGGGGCAGGGGTGCGAAGAATCTCCGGGAGGAAAACCGGCGACGAGGTTCGCCACCCGTCACGTTCGATCTCCCGGAGGGGCGAAAAGTGGATTACAGAAGCCCGTCTGGCTACGTTGAATGTATGTGGAGCAATGAATGATAAAATGGATGAAGTATGCGATATGATGTACGATAGAGGAATAGATGTGATATGTGTAAATGAGACGAAAAGGAATGGGAAGGATGTCACTACACATGGCAAGTATACCGCATACTGGTCTGGTGTAGACGAGATCGAGCGGGCATGTCAGGGAAAAGGTATCATCCTTTCAGAAAGAATGGGCCAATATGTGAAAGAGTATGAATGTGTAAGCCCAAGACTGCTATGGATACCAATGAAAGTGGGCTTAAAGAAGTTGTTTGTGTTAGAGGTCAACGCTCCAGATATTTCTAAGCCCACTTATATATGAGGGCAGTTTTGGGAAATGGTAAGGATGGTGTTAGTGAAATGTAAGGGAAATGAAAATATTATTATGCTAGGAGATTTTAATGGAAGGGTTGGAGTGAGGAGGCTTGGTTATGAAAGGATATTGGGAACGTTTGGTGACGGAAGTATAAATGAGAATGGTGAAAGCCTCCTCACCGTATGTATAGAAAAGAATATTTTTGTGACGAACACTTGCTTTCGCCACAAGAGGATTCACATGTATACTTGGGTAAGAGGTGACGATAGAAGCATGATAGATTTCATAATTGTGGATGAAAGAATAAGAGGCGCAGTGGTAGAAACAAGGGTGTTCCGGGGTTCTAACGTAGGGACGGATCATTATTCGGTTTTATGGCGAATTAATGGTCTATTTAAGCGTTGGCGCCATCGGTCATCTGTGTCTACCACTGCGTTACAGCGTATTAGAATAGAAAGGTTACAAGATGAAGGTGAGAAAAACAAGTTTAAATGTAGACTGAGATAAAATATAAGTGGTTTGGATGAATTATGTATGAAGGAGTTAGACTTGGGGAATGTATGGCAAAATGTTAAGAAAGCTACCAAAGTATGTGGTGATAGTAAGAGAAAGAATGAAAGGAAAAATAATATGTTATGGTGGGATCATGATATACGTACGGAAGTTGAAGCAAAGAAGAGAGTATGGCTAGATTTACTAGCAACAAAGGCTGGTAATTCTAGCGGTACGAACGATGATATTGGAAGAAAAAAGGCAGTCTTTAGACATCTTAATAAGAGAGTAAAAGAAGTAGTTGAAAGGAAAAAGCAAGAAAGAACGGATAAGAATGATAAAAGAATATCGGATAACTTCCAAGCAAATATTAAAATGTTCTGGAAACTTGTAAGAACTGACAGGGGACATTCAAAACAGCCTATAATGAATGCTATAAGAGATGAGAATGGCTATATTCTGAATAATGAAGTTTTGAGTTTAAAGAGATGGAAGGAATATTTTGAAAGCGTGTTTATGAGTGAGGAGACAATGTGTGAACTAAATGAAGAGACTCTCTAGAAACTCCGAAAGAAGAGGAAAGAAGTAGCGAGATAAGGATAAATGAAATAATGAAAGCAATGAAAAGCATGAAAGCAGGTAAGGATGCCGGATATGGTAGACTGGTGCAAAGCCGTGATAGTTCCCGTATATAAAGGAAAAGGGGCGCAGCAGGACTGTAAAAACTATCGTGGCATCAGCCTTCTTAGTATTGTGGGAAGACTGTATCCAAAGGTAATAATTGAAAGGGTCATGAAAGAAACTGATGAAAAAATTTGGGATGTGCAAGCGGGATTTAGAAAGGGAATGGGATGTTCAGTTCAAGTCTTTTCCGTGCGGATGATCGCGGAGAAGTTTTTGGCCAAAAACCAAAAGTTTTTTGTGCGTTAATGGACTTGGAAAAGACCTAAGACAGAGTGGATAGGGATGTGCTATGGCAAATACTGAACTCATTTGGGTTGAGCGCTGATTTGATACAGGCATTGGAGTCTCTTTATAGGGACTCTAGTGCTTGTGTTAGGATCAACGGGATCTACTCGGACTGGCTTGATATCCATAAATGTGTCAGACAGGGCTGTGTGGCTTTCGCGTGGCTGTTAAACCTATTTATGGACAGTTGTTTGCAAAATTTGAAAGTTGAAGAATGGGTGAGTTAACTGTCAAATGCCTTTTGTACGCCGATGATCAAGTTGGCGGTCGAGTTGCAAATGATGGTTACATTAATGAACAGATCATTAAAAGATAGGGGTATGAAAGTGAACCGATTTGTGAAATAAGAATAGAAGGGGAGTTGATAGAGAAAGTAGATGAGTTTGTATATTTGGGTTGCGTATTTAGCAGGGATGGGAGATATGATAATGATATAGAACGACGAGCGAATGCGGAAAATAGAGTAAATGGGGCCCAGCACTCTATTGTGAAGAATCAAAATGTCGAAAAAGGCACGTATGGCAATTCACAATGCTGTGTTGGTCCCTACCTCAGCGTATGGTAGTGAAAGTTGGGTGTGGCAGAAGAAGCACGAGAGTAGAATTAACGCAGTAGAAATGAGTATGTTAGGGCTGAATCTGAATGACAGGGTGAGAAATTGTGTGATAAGAGAAGAGTGTGGTTTGCAAGATGATGTGACCAGGATTAAAAAAGGAATGCTGCGGTGGTTTGGTCATGTGGAAAGAATGAATGAGGAAAGAGCGACAAAGAAAATTTATGTTGCAGAAGTGAATGGCAGAGACAGAAAGGGACGTCCTAGGCGAAACTTTATCGACCAAATTGGCGATTTATTGAAAACGGGCCAAATTAGGAGTACCCTTAACCGACGAGCATATATGCGTAGGTATATGGATGTGAAGGAGGCGAGAGAGGTATGTCAGGATCGTGCCAAATGGAAGTCTGTAGTCTCTGCCTACCCCTCTGAGTGACAGGAGTGAGTGTTTATCTATTGTGTATATGTTTAGCGATATTAACAACTATACACGACATTGCTATTTCTATGTGTTATGGTTATATCGTAAAATAATTTCGTTATACACCGCTAACGGCGCTGAATGCGTATATTTGATAAAAGCAGAATTTTAATAGATTCTACATCACTTTGTGCCAAATTTATATTTTATATAAATGTAAGCGGTTTTGTTGTGCAATTGAGACACTTCAGTCGTACCTCAACTTATTGTGTCTGGGTTCTAGAGGGTAAAGTTTAGGTTGTCATAGTTTTAATGTATTAATAGCGCCATCAACTTACTCCTAAATAAACTTTATATAAGTAGGTACATAACTGGTCAATTTAAACAGAAATAAATTAAATATGTACTTATTGTTGCAGAATCAAACGTTATCAGATCGGTATTGACCGGTGGCCACTGTCTGCATGATTTATCATAATTGTCAATTTTAGCAAGATTACTAACAAAACTGTGTACACAAATCTTTAATTAAGAGAATATCTTTAGTTGAATATATTGTGTCTATCGGCATAGCCATATTTCACAAATTTCTTTTTGTATCGAGTCCTATATAACTAATTGAGTATGAAATGCACTTAGATATTTTTGTAATTGATGGTATAGTTCGCGATACCGTTGATGCAGCATTTTTTTAATTTTAATGAGATTTTTAAAACAGTTTGTCATATATTAAAATAGATTTCATATTTTCAGACAAAACTATTAAAATTTTTGTAACAGTCCTGGTTTCATAGCTCACATGAAAAAATGAACAGTCTCTTGTGAAAAAATACTATAAATATCAAAGAAAGCAAATTTTAAACACTGGTTTATCTTTATTTTAACTATGAGTATGAGAGTAGTGCCCTGTAGTGGGATGGTATTTAGGCTGCTACTTTATTACTTTTCATAGGGCTATTCACTACTGATATTAGGCTTCCCCCATAGTTGGTCCGGTATTTGCAGTAGTATTCACGCTTGGTAAGCGAGTTGGTGACCGCAGCTCTTTGTTACATTACGCTTCTATCAAGAAGATGCTACTCATCTCTTGTTTCAGTTTCGCTCTGTCTCCTCCTATGGGACGAAATGGGTAGTGGTTTCTATTTCGCCGCCTCTACATGACTAGTATATTATTTCTACTCCCGTTAATCAATTGGATTTCTTTCACAGACTGCCAAATAAATGCGTGACGAATTTGATGGAATAAACTATGAATGCTTAAAACTGCGTCGAATGCCATCAAGTTCGTCTAATATAGTTGATTTTTTCGTAACAAAATACAAAAATTTTAAGTTTGAAGTTGGCTGCAGGTGTCCATGGACTATTGTGGCCAGTTACCGTCACTTGAACTGTAAGTTCGTTTTTCATTTAAATTCATTATTTAAAAAATACGCTCTTCTCTTTCGTGGTATTGACTCAGTAAAACCGAAGGACTTCGCACAAGATTAGAAAATAAGAAGTTCATTACGAAAATATTACGCCTTTTATACTCAAAGCAATTGAAATTTTTTAATCATTTTATTTACAATAAAATAAATATCCCAAGGTCCATGTAACTAAATGGAAAACAGCCTAACACAACTTATTACTTATATTATATGATATACATAACATTTAAATTTTCAACGAGATTTAAAATTTTATAATTATTTTGGCTACATAAGCTTTTTAAATTTACTTAAATTTCTCGGATTTTATTGACGAGTATGAAGTTGAATAAAATACTAAAGGTACTTCTGAATTTTCTTATATTTTATTTGAATGTGGATTCGCTGCCGTTAATTCCTTTAAATACTCATAGATCTGCCGATCAAACGACCTGCGGCGTCTCATTTTAAATCCGAAGTTAAAAGAGGAAAAAAGTACTACAGCTTAATACGCAGCTTTCAAAGTCGCATTTTTTTAACACAGACTGCTAAACGTAAGGTTTTTCTGCGGTTGAATCAACCTATTTATGCGTCAGCCATAAAAAACTACCTACATTGCACATTTCACAAAATCATTTTTTTATAGAATAGGGGCAAAGGAGCATGCATACACGAACACGCAATTCATCTGATGGTAAGTGGATTCTGTGGTTGTTAGACGACTACATATTTAAGCGATCAAAATGTAGACGAGTTTTAACCTCGGATGAGGTTAAACCTAGAGGATATCCTAGTATATGAGGACTAGCTATTAGTAAAACGAAATCTTCGATTCTCCATACTAACCATACACTGGTATTATTTATGATTGGCTCCACCATTTTTGCGCTGAGGTAGGACAACTTTCTGTGAAGGCTTGTTTCTACCTATTAAAACGGGGACCGATTGTGATGGATATTTATTAAAACCACCATCATCCACCAACCCATCTTATCCCGTAGATATTATAAGATACGATATAATATATATACGATATTGTAAGAATTTTTCACTACAGGTAGTCTCCGTATGTGGCGATGCCAATTATGTGTAACCTACAATATGGGTGCAAAATTTGAATGCGTCTTTTTCGCGGACAGGAAACTAACCCCTGAAGACATAGAAAGTATGCCTCGTTTCATCTGAAGAAGGTTATATGTGATAGAACAATTTTTTTAAAAGAATATCAACAATGCTATAAACATTACTAATATTCCCCTTAACCACACACGAGTGGTTCACGCCAGTAGTCGAATGGTGGATTCGAACCCACAAACTTTTTGAGTTCGCGGTCCGCGCCCTGCCATTAGACTACTGTCGCTATAATGTCTACAACATTATTATGTTTATAGCACGTATGTATAGGCTATACCGGGCAAATAACCACCTTTACCACAAATATGTGTCAGCTCCTTTTCCAGAGTTTCCTTCCTTCAGAGAATGATTACAGTTTTTTTTTTTCTATAAGGCGACTCTCTAACGTAGCTTAACCCCTAAAGGTTTGCATGTTAGTATTATACTGTAATGTAACATCAATTTTCTTAATAAATAAAAATAAAAACTATTGTTATATACCCATGGCCTTCAGTTGTTGGGGGGGGGGGAGTATAAAAAGGTATGTATATGTAGTTTAATTGGAATTATACCCCATATTTAATATTGATAAATATGTGAAAATAATTGTCGTAGAAAAAATAAGAATTGATGGGTGCCATGCAAATTATTATTAATTTTAAAGGCAAAATTTATGTAATATCAAGCTGCTATTTGTATTCAACGAGAGCGTGGTCCTTCCTTGGTCGAGCCGACCCATTCGTGCTACAACAATACAATTAATGTAGCACTGGCATGCATTTACCACATAGAAATCATCATCGGTCCTCTGTATTTAACTGACTTCAAAAAAGGAGTTCTGTTTTCGATCCGTATGAAAATGTTTGCATGTACACGATTTTTTTAAAACTAAATTTCAGTTGTTATATAATATATTAATTAATCATTATATACTCATCATAAATCATTATATACCGTACAGTTACTGCAAAAACTGAATTTCGACTTTTATTTAAAATTATCCAAAATTGAATGTGATTTACGGGGAACAACCTTTTTGCCTACCCGTCGTTTACGTGCGCAGTAAAAACAATAAAAATAATGTACTACAACACATTCTGAATTTAAAGGACACAATTTTTGCGTTTTTTTTTTTAAATAAAATATCTCATTTTTTCAATAAACCTTCTCGGCAAATTAGGCTAGTAATTGCAAAATAAACCTCTATATACAAAAACATGGACATGTAGTTAATCAATATTTTGTGTACTCTTTATTTAAAAGCTAATAATCGTCAAAAATACAAATATATACAAAAAAGCAATAAAAATAAATGTGTTACTATGGTTGGTCGTCGAATTTGTTTCAAAAGCGTATACAATCTCGTTATCGAGTCGAGCTAGTGTTTGATCCTAGTTACAGAATAAATATCACTATTCAAAAGCTACTTGTATTTATGTCCATATAATATATTACTTTTTCGTAGATGTATTGAGCGCCCAAAGTTATTTCCTTAAATGTTTGTTTTAAAGCCTCTATAGGCTATAAATCGTAAATTGCTTTAATGGTTCCCTTTTGCAATATAACAAATTTGATATATATATATATATATATATATATATATATATATATATATATATATATATATATATATATACGAAGTATATATAAATACAAAAAAAAAGATTTCGACTGAAATAAAAATTATTAAAGTGACTTTGTACAAGACCAGTAAAGTCATTCGCCGTCATGTCATTCCACAATGAGACAGTTTATACGGTAAATAACCTGTATAAATATTTAGTAGTCTGAGCTGGTATTTTTAAGGAAAATTTTCTGAATGAACGTTACAAAAAATATTTTCTGTGAAAATATTATTAAATACTTGCACTACAATATGGGACGCACACACAGGACAAGGAATAAGTAAAGTATTTATTCTTAGTTATACGTCAAAATATTGTAATAAATCAAACAAAATTTAAAAGAATTAAAAATTAAATATATAATTAAATTAGAAAAAAAATACAGAAGTACTGTTTGATTTTCTATACTGTGGCGCAAAGATTTTGGATGCGGTCATTGCCTCAAAATAAAAAATGCGTGAGGCGGCACGGCGCATCATGTGTAAACACAATAGGCTAAGCGCGCAAGGGCTGCGGTAATGATCGAAATACTATCAGCTCACGGAAACCCTCTCCTTAAGAATTAACTGTCGGACAACGAACTTTTCAATTTATAGCAAATTTTGACGTTATGGCCAAAAATTGTAAGCTACTGGACTATAAACTATCTCTAGCTCACTGGTCTATTAACTATACATGTGTCATAATATATATGTAGTAATATAGCGAAACATTATCTATTGGTTATTTCTGGCCTTCCTCATATTCTCTTCTCACATCACGATCGAGAAGAAATGTCATGATAGTCTCTAACACAACATTAGAAGTTAATTTGAAAGTTAGTGGTTGGTCACTATTAATTAATCTTACTGTAAAAGTTGTTTGAGAAAATGTAATATACTGCAGTTTGTGCTCATATGCTAATAATGCAACAACTAACCCGTTTTAGCTATTAAAACTGTTATAAGTGACAATTATATAAAAACCCAATCAAAATAAAAAAAATAAAAAAATAGTATGGTAAATCATATAATAACATAATCCACTTACGTACATCCAAAGTCACCATAAATAATGATATAATTAATAGGTACATAAAATATTCTATGTTTTTACATCAAATGATATTAAAGCAGTAATCTGTCTAGAAACAGAACTATTGAAGTTCTTTTTCTAGAATAATTTATTACATCACAATAACCTATAATGTTCTCTGTCGTATCTACCCGTTGCTATCGATAGCATTATATTTATCGCATATTAACTACACCTGATATTTCCACCCAAGTACTTTATAATTATACACGTTTCATACTACGTAAGGCATTCGTTATATATGACATTAGTGTTCAATAATAACTTATCAGTAAATTACTAGAAAAAATCTGCTATAAAGAAAATAAAAACAACGTTATGTACATTATGTTTTTGAAATATACTAGGTTCATCAATAGGTTTAATTGGAAACGTAATGAAACTCTAGGCTAGGATGTAATTTGTACATAATATTTTTCAAAGTAATCGACTTGTAAGCTAATACACCTTGTATAATGTTTTGCAAATTGGTTAATTCCCTTGGAAAAGGATTGACCCTGAGACACTAAAAATACCGCTCCGCTACAGTTCACACACGTCGCCGTCGAATTTCATACCCAACTAGTGCTTGTTCAGGTAAGTAATAAGGTGAAACCTATACTACCTACTGAAATGAAATCCTAGGCAGAGAAAGAGTACTACTAGCAAAAAAAAGTTAAAAGGATAATATGACAACCTCACTTTTTAAATGTTTTTTTTTATATATATATATATAGTTCCCTCTATAATATGACAATTTAATATAGATGGTGTCGACGCCAGATAGTCGACAGTCGACCTTATTGCATTTCTTATAATTCGCCTAATATAATGTTATTGTATAGAATCATACACCAACCGTACATACAACATACATTCAACCAATCACACTACACAAATACTCACCACGTCATTCCCCAAACCCGACACTCGTATTTGTTCTCACATTCCCATTCTAAACTCCGAACAAAAAAGACCTAAGTACAATACCAAGAAATAATATAATTAATAAAATTGTAAATTCAGTCGAATAAATCTTTGAGAAGATCTACGATTTCTTTCTTTTGTTCATCGCGAACAGATGAAAATCATCAGCATAAGTCTAGTAATTTAATAAATCTAAAATTTATATATATATATATATATATATATATATATATATATATATATATATATATATATATATATATATATATAAATATATAAATGATACTCATACATCATATTAAAGTTAATCATGTTATCAAATAAGAAAATGAAAGTGCTTTAAGAAATATTCAAATTTAAAATGCTTTTAGTTCATTGCTTGGGCTTAACTGTAATAAGGATATATTAATATGAATCTTTTTCCGTGTTATTAACACGGAAAAAGATTCATATTAAGGCGAACTGAATTAATACCATAGCTGTATATTCATTCATTCATGCATTACAGCCCATCAGATGTCCTCCCACATAGAGATTTTTACATAATTATCACACAGTTTTGTTTATTATCTTCAGTTGTTATCAGGAAGATGCTGTTCCTTATCTCCTGTTTCATTTTAAATTAAAAAGTGTTTTAGTAAGTATTTTGATTTAAAGGGCATTGCCCATTTTCGGCCATGGAACGCCCAACAATGTGCATTTGTTAAAAAAATATATCTTTATTTATGGTTATTAATCGCGGTATTCATTTATCCTAAAAAGATGGGAATATTTTTGCACAAATTAAAAGTACCGAAAAGATAAGAATAAAATTAGGTAAATCATTAATTCATTAGTTTGTGAATAAAATAAAAAGTGTTGCCAATCACAAATCTCATTAAAAAATCGATTCCCCTTTTTGATCGATTACTTATGGTGTCATTATTACAATGCTAATATAATTTTTCGATAATTATTATGATGTTACGATATATGTTTAAAAGGACCGTTGACAATGGATATTTATCCAAAGCAGCCGATACGCAACCGTTATCAACCAGTTGTCTATCCGACTACAGATGAAAAAGGATGGTTCTGTTTTTACTGTGTGTGCGGGTTAGGCTATGTTGAATCGTTTTTTGTTATGGTGCTTAAAAACGTAGGATGCATTTTATTATAGAGGGCACTACTATCAAAGTAAAATACTTGACCAACTTTGAGAATTCTTTCACCACTAGATTGTTATGTATCATTTTAGATATCTAATATAGGATGAATTTTATTACAGAGGGCGCTACTTTCAATGAATACGTTTTTTGGCTGATCTCGAAAATTACCATTCTTTCACCATTACATTGCTAATGAGGGCATTGGTTGTGTGATAAAATTATATTATTACAATAATTAATTGTGAGATTAATATTTTCTAAATAAATAAAACTAAATACCTACCTAAGATGTTCAAATCCAATTATTATTTTTACAACTTAATAATCGTATTTGCACAATTTACTTACTCAGATTGATTATTATAGATAAAGAGGTAATAAATCTAAAGTAAAAGAGCTCCGCTTAAACGATAAAACTATTTATTAAAATAAAACTAATGGTTGAAAAAAACTGGTTCAGTGCGAGTCGGACTCGCAGACCCATGAAGAGTTCTGTAGTAACAAGCATATATTTTAAATCGAGTCAAAAATACCACTATCATTATCGCCAGCAACAAATTATTTTGTTTTTCATAGTGTTTGTGTTAATAACAAAGTTCGGTAAAGGCGGTTCTTTAAAATGTGCTACTTGTATCTTAAAAAAGGACTATTATACATTATACGGGTTTCTGTGCTTTATTCATTACCAAAGAGAAAAAACTTATTGCACAAAATGGGTTTTTATCCATTTCAAATCATCAAAAGCGGTAGTCAACCGTTAAAAACAAAAACAACCGTTGTTATAGGCTCGGTTGAAATCGATGACAACCTTCACATTTATAGTTATGGTAATTAAACAAGCGAATTACTACCTGATTTAACAAGAATTCTTTAGAGTATAACAAAACGCTACTGCACAATTTACCTGTTATTCTTATCTGTTCTTAACATAACATTTAAAATGGAATTATGTTATGATAATTCAAGAAGTTAATTTCTAGCTGATTTACCATGAATTCTCTAAAGCATAAAAAAACAATACAGCACAAGTTAACTGTTCTTAAAAATACGTTTGAAATAGAATTTCAATAAATAAAGGAAATTATATTTTAAAAAGCGTGCAGAACTTAAAAAGCATCAAAGATTATTCTTTTTATGATATTATTAATCGAATAAAAATCGATATCGTTTCATAGATTTTATGACAGTTAAGTGGCAACATCGAATCTGACAGATAGGCCCCCGTCACTGTTATGTCACAAGAATTCAATTGCGTGTTATCGTGTTATTTTGTTTTGTTGGAAAATGCAATTGTTGATTTCTCAATAATTGGATATAATTTTGGAGGTAAGTGTTTAACATTTTTCAATTTATTAAGATTGGTTTATTAAGTGTGATGCTCATATCTGATATCTGATACATGTTTTTACACTGATTGTATATCAACTCAAAGAACTTGTTTTATTTTTTCAGATCTGCACAAGCTATATCAGACAAACATACTAGCTTATTTATGAGATTGACCATTTTTATCAACTACCAAGAAAGGAGACCGTTGATTTTTCATTGTTTTTGGACTGCTGGTAGTCTGTCAGGTCTTAATTATTAAATAATATATGGCATTAAATCCATCCTTATGCAGTAACATTTAACTTGATAAATATTTTATTTATATTTGAGTTTAAAATAAACATCTTTTTTTTTTCAATTTGACTTAATTTTTTGTATTTTACATTATTTCAGTTGCCGTTGTCATGCCGTGTGTATCATAATTGCTGGCAATGAACTGATAGAACAGCATCACATTCAACTGCAGAACGGGAACCATCTGAATCATCTAGTCCATCCTCTTTGCAATCTGAAGTGAGTAATGTATTGCACCCAGAACAACAAAGCTTAGATCATAAATCACACAGTGTACTGCTAACTAATTATTTAAAAGCGCCACTAACACCAAATCAATGTTTTTACCTGGTTGTAACAATTCCAATGGACTCAATGTTCCATCAGCATTGCGAGTATGTCTCTTTTGTGATTACAATTACTATGTACGTGTGTTATACGTGGTAGAGAAATGCTGCAGTTATATTAGAAGTGTAGTTGTAGCATGAATGGGTCGGCTCGACCAGGGAAGGACCACGCTCTCACAGAATACCAGTGTAAAATAGTAGCTTAATGCTGCTGTGTTTTGTATGGTGAGTGTAGAGAACCGGAGACCCTTTTTACTGGAAACGAGAAAATGATCATAGTCCTCACGGGTGACAACGCATCTGCATTTTGATTTGTAATAGAGGATAGATGTGGATGTCTAAGGGCTGCAGCAATGTCTCCAGCAGATGGTGAATCTCAGTTAATGACAAGATATGCTAATAAATACAGAGCCGTGACTATGTGTCGATATGAGTAGTAGAGGTGGTGAATGGCATTTTTAAAACTGAATTTAAAATATTTCGTCAATATTACTATAACAGGGCTTCTACACATTTGTTGATAGACTGCTGTGGCTGCTGATATAATTAATAAATTCCACACAAAAATAAGGGACAGGGATGATGCAGCTCAAATACTTGAAATAGTTCACCAAAATATGGAGACAAATAATAATTTGTCTGAGTATGCTAGGGAAAGCAATCTAAATAGAGCTAGGGCAGGCAGACTTTAGAAATATAAATGTAGACTTTAAAATGTTAGGGAATTTCCTGTTTTAACTTACAGCGACTTAATATTAATTGCTTGTGTCACGTACCAATTAAAGCAAGCTCGCTACTATTATGGTGAGCATAAGATTTAATGGTTGCTACCGGATAGAACTCTGTGATAACCAGAGGAGCAGCATTATGGAAGGAATAAACTTAAGCCCTAGCTGATCTTTAATTAGGGCTAGAATTGCAAGTCATCACCATTAGTAGTAAAGTGTATTTTATATATATTTTAATTAGTAGCAATGGTTCTGGTAGAAGTGCAATTAAAAAGTACTGTCGGCCGTCGAACTGTTGGATGCTGTGCCCATGTTATGACAGTAATATGGTATTTGGGTTGGGCACGGCATCAGACTAATATTTTGCTTCCTGCTCAGTTTCTGAATGATGTATTGATGTGTAAATTAGAGGCAAATAATTCCTTAGCTTTCCTAGATGCGTAAGTCATCCAAAATTCTAACAACACCATAGGTCACACTGTGTATAGAAAACAATGAATTTCGCCATTATCCTTCACAGTTAGTTACCGTGAGCAAATCTTTGTTACAGAGAGCACAAGGGATCTGTGGCAGCAAACATCGAGCCGTCGAGCTTCAGCACGTCAAGCAGGTTCTGCACGTCAACAAGCTTCAGGCCCACGCTTACGTCACAGTGACCGAGTGAAACCGGCCACAGTTAAGTATGTGCAGTACTAGCATTTGTCAGGGGTGTCACAGACAAGATTGGCTACATCTTGAAGCGAGCTGACATAAAGCATCAAGGTTCATGGAAGTTTGCAGTTTGTGATCATATCCTGGACAGCCCCAGCCAGATAGACGTATAAAAAAGATTTGATAGACCACAAATCCTCTAAAAGGTAAATCAATTCCTATCAAGGATCGATACCTGAGACTATTGAAATAAAAAAAAAATTCAATAGAGAAGGAGGCTTGGTACTACCACCTGATTAAGACCCTGTAATTAATGAAATTAAAATTAAACCCAAGCATACCATTGCAAGACTTCAAGACACAGTAAGTTCATTCTGTAGATCGGACCATAAATAAAAATTAAAAATCTGAAGGTACTCCGGGTTAACACTGACATTGGGACGTCAGTCACCTCAGTACGCCGTAACCATGGGTGTTGGAAAGCACCCGAAACGTCTGGAATTAAAAATCAAAGAAATAAAACGCGATAAAATCGATAAAAATAGTTGTTAAAAAAACTGCATTTGTGAAAATAAAACTTATATATCTTCAAAACCCCGACTTTTTTTAAAGCAATTCCTTAACCATTTCATTGTTTTAATTGCATATTATCATATCTATATGCTTTTATATGTGGGCACCCATGGCCGAAGTGTCTATGAAGAGTGGGCAATCCCCTTTACGTGATAAACACATATAATAATATAGCGTTCCGATTTTTGATTACTTACAGGAAAGGATTAAAACTTCAAACAATTTCCAAACGTCAATTTTTCCTCCCGAATAGAATGTAGTAAAAAGTGAATAGTAGCTTTCACTAATCTAGTGCAATTTACCATTCAAGACTACATCGCCATTCATCATTTTATTTAATTCGTGTTAATATATTTTTTGAGCTTAATTTTTTTCACCATTAGAAGTAATATGTTTAACATAATATTCATTTTGAAATCATTTATTGTATTTGTACTCGTATATTTAAAAAATATTAATTAATATCGCATTTTCCTCTACTTCTCTTTGTTTAATATTTCAATGTCACTCCCTTACTTACTTATGTTTTTAAATAAAAATTTCCCTTTTTCAACACGCGTCGAGCTTTTAATACAAATGACAAATAGCTTAAAACATTAACG
Organism: Parnassius apollo; assembly: GCA_907164705.1. NCBI lineage: Eukaryota > Metazoa > Arthropoda > Insecta > Lepidoptera > Papilionidae > Parnassius > Parnassius apollo. The sequence continues at coordinate 16,059,521 of CAJQZP010000885.1, forward strand.
CAAGAAAAGGAAACCATTCATATTCTACCCTTTCTGTATAACGATCCTTTAATATTTCTTTAAAATGTTCTGTTAGCGTTATTTTTATAGCGTCTCACATGTATCATATTAAATACTTATTAGTACATAAATAAGTTATTTTTATTGCATACAAATAAACACAGTCACTACTAATCAGACTTTCATTTTTAACTGTAGCAAAATGTCTTTATTTAGGTACATAATGTTAATTATACAATCATAATACTTAATCAAGAAAAAGTCAACAACTAACACCATGACTAAAAGTTAAACTAAACGTATTACTTCTCACGGTGTAGTGCTTAAAACGCTGCCTGCATTTCCTCGTTGAGTGGCTAAACTTAGCCATTAGGTGAGAGAATTACTAGCTTTTGTGACGACGTCACATGAAATAGTACAGTGCCTTATTACCTCATTTACATTCAGCTCACAACCACAGGAGTTAGGTGGGAAGTAGGTATTAAATTAAGCAGCGTGAGTATGTAACTACGTTACCTGCCATGCTACTGCTCTAGTATCTCTGCTCGGCGCTCACTTCATTGGCTGTTACTTTGTGCGGAAGTGAATGTATGCATGTACGTATGTATATATGTTTCTTTGGCACGCTCTGTAGCCAAAAAGGCCTGATGGATTTTAACATATAAAGTGCGCAATATTGGTCTTAGTTGTGGAAGTGACAATCAGTATAAGATTTAAAGTTTTCTCTTTTCAGTAGACGCAGTTGGATTTTTAATCACTTCTTTAACCAACCCTCCTGGAGCTAGCGACCAGGTTGACAAGCCATAATAGTTTTAAAACTATGATATTACTGCATTCTTTTCATTGTCAAGAGTAGTAGAAAGTAGGTGGAAATGGATCCAGGCCCATATATTAGAGTGAAAAGATCATATCTGGAGCTGCATTATCAGGCACGGTTAAGCAGTGGAGCAGATGGCGGAAGAGATCCCATACGTTCCAACGTTCCACCAGACCTCACGATTCAAAGATGGATTAGAGTCTTGGCATCAGGTGAAAACGGCCGTACAACTTTTTTATAGGAAAGGGGATAAACGAGCATACGGCTAACCTGATGGTAAGTGATTATCGTCGCCCATGAACAGCTGCAACACCAGGGGGATTGCAGATGCGTTGCCGGCCTTTTAAAAAGTAATAGGCTCTTTTGTTGAAGGTCCCTAAGTCATATAGGTCCGGAAACATCTCTGGTGGTAGTTGATTCCACGAGGAAGTTGTGCGAGAAGAAAACTCTTAATCGCTAGTGTAGATGATATGGATGGTATCGCGAGTTTTGTCGCAATGTCAATCTCCTCCAAATCGATCACGCTCTGCGCTGGATGCGATCAAATGGAATCAATGCTGACACTGGGGAGCCCCAGAGATGGAAACAGTATTCTATGTGCGACCGAACCTGCGCCTTGTAAGGTTACCTATAACTTCTGCTTCCTGAAGCTGCAGAAAGCTGTTCCTCGTCAATTTCCTGCACTCGATGAAAGTAAAGTGTTAAGTCCCGCTGAACCGAAATGTTTTTTTCGACGCTCCATATGCGGTGTTGTAAGCAGTCCAGCCAGTTTTTTTTATAAATTGAAGCATGCTTTTAGCCTTTATCAATTGGGTGCATAGATCCATACGTAAAAATGCTAGTATTAATAACCATTGAAACCGAAAAGTTCTTTTTCTGTGTCTGGATGAACTAAAATTTTCATCTGACGGAGATAATACCAGAGACGTATTTTGAGGCTGAAAGTTAGACTCTTCTTCACCATCAGTATAAAAATCTGACTCACGAAATTCCTCGAGCACAAATTCATTTCCTAGATCACGTTCCATGTCACTACAAACATATATATTTGAAAATACTTGTTTACCTGACAACAAGTAGATAAAGTCCTGCAATCTAGGAATCAGGTATTTGTCGGGTTTAGTAACTGAATTCTGCCGTCTATAGTCTCCACAAGGTCATATTTCCCCATTTTTATTGGGTAACATATGCAAAGGACTGGCCTTAGGACTCCTTGAAGGCCGACAGATCCCTATTTACTGCATTTACCTAAACTCTGCTTTAGCTTTCTTATAACGGTCGGGATGTAAATGTCTAGCCGAAGCGAAAATAGGAGGTCACTTTGTCACTATATGAGGGCACATATTATATTTAGATAACTCTTTAAAACAAATAGGCTTCGTAATTTCCGGATACTTGTTTAGTAGTGAATGATAAGGATGTTTCTCGCTAACTGTCTTCACTGTGAGTTCCCTGGAATTAATAAAAGACGCATTAAAGTTTAAACTTGTCAAATTATCTACAACTTTTCTAGCTCTAATATCAACTAACAATCCATTATAATTCAAAGTATCAGCCCCTAATATTATTTGTCGAATCAGCTATTAAAAAAGTCCATTTAAAAACCCACCGCAAATCTAAATTTAATTCAAGGGCTCTTATTCTATAGGTTTTTATCACGGTACCGTTTGCGGCGTACAACTTGTAATCTGAGCACTCTTTATTACAATACATAGATACATAGATGGAGTGATGTCTGCACCGCGCAAGCTACCGTTGTAGCCTGCACGTCCGCTAGTCTTCTGACTGCTTTTTTCCCGTCTTCTTATTTCATGTGCACGGCTGTTTATATCGACTTGCTCTCTGTCGGTAACGGAAGTGGTACGAACAAAGCCAATCAGGACTTTTGGATGTTCGTTTGTTGGAACTTGAACAAGGGCTTCTAAAGTTTTGATAACGAGATGTACTTTCTACTTCTTACTCGATGATCGCGACTGACCTTCCTCACTTGTCTGACTTCTATAGTGTCAAATCTTGAAGATAACTTGATGTCATCCATGGCCTTATCTGCTAATGCGGCCAAACTATTCATTTTTGCTATCTGAGACTGCTAATATAGCTCTAATCTCTAACGGTACATGGTTTTGCCACAGGAGTTGCGTGGTGTGGTATCTTACCATGTGCTGGTTCTTTCATACGACGTAATAGTTGCGACGGTATTTAATCCCCAACTCCATCTCACTCTGCCGGGCTAGAATGGGCAGGAGACAATATATCACACACAATAAATAGTTTATCCCTTTCCATCAGCAGGGCAGGAGAAATTATATCCCTGGATTATATCCACTGACAAGAGATAAAATTGTCTTATCCCTATGCCAGAGTACGGCAACAGGGGAAAGAAAAAGTATATACCCGTTTAACATAACGAGTAGACACATATACACCCGTCCTTAGCATGGGGCCAAAGAAAAGAGAAAAAAATTATCCTTTTTGACATTTGTAAGGGACAATTTTATCTTCGTTCATGAACGTGGGCTTAAGTTTATCTTACTGCAACTATATTTTCGTATCAGGAATTGAAAAGCAAGAAAGAAAATTACATCGGCAAGCGATACGTGACCAGAGTACTTAATCCATTGGAATTCCCCGACAATTTTTCTACACCGGTTTCGGATGCTCAAAGATTGTGTTTTGTATTTATGTTAAAAACTCTATGAGGCTTTCAAGCCCATTAATTCTGTGGATGTACTATCAGTACATATATTATTAAAGTAAGCATCTATTACAACCACCTTGTGCAAAAACATCGTATATTTGCAATCAATACGCGTGGCTAACTTATGTTAATATTTTTTTCTAGGTAGATTGTTTTTTGTTAATATATTGGTGGAGCCAGTTGTCCCGATTCTAATCCGGTTCAAAGAAACAGAAAATGATCGTGCTAATGACCATAAAATCATGCGGCGATAGGATTCTCGGGTTCGATTCCCGAGTCAAGCCAAAACCTTATTATTCTTGGTGGAATGTATGCGTATTTTCCTATAACCAAACAAGATGGCTGATGAGTCACGTGGCAATCTTAAACGATGCACTCGCTCGCCCAATATATTATTTAGCCAGTGTCCCAAGATAGGATTCTACGTGAGCTGTGCTGAGTTAGATTATTTTGTGGCGCGACTGCCGCAGAGGTGCGAACACAACTAGCGTTGGTCTTCATTTACGATGCAAGAAGAAGGAGCGGTGGCAGCGGGCGTCCTTTTATTGGCAAAAATAACAAATAACAAATACTTAAACTGTTATGCTGCTGTGTTTTTCAAAATCTATTAGCATTTTTTTATCGACCGACAATAAACAATACTTATTTTTATTTCTATTCTTTGACCACTGAATTGTGTGAAAATGATATGTTTATAACACTTCCCATGTTTTTAAATATTACTACATACTAAATATTACACAGAATAAATAATAGATACGACGACCATGAAGATGTTCAATATGTCCACCTTGTACCTCTACACATTTGCGACACCGGCTTATAATGTCTGAACGTATGCGTTGCATAACAAACATTTCGCTTTTTATTTTTTTAAAGGCTGCGACTGTATGCATACGCATTTCTGCATTGGTATCGCATGTTTTATAGACCGACGATAAAGAATACATATTTTTATTTCTATTATTGATCACTGAATTGTGACAGAATTTTATGTTTATAAAGATTCCCATGTTTTATAAATTACTACTAAATATTAGCACAGAATAAATAATAGATATTGGATAAAAATTAGTTCGTCGGCATAGAGTGGACACTACTTTTTATCACTCGAAGAGTGAAGTTTTTGGGTTTTAGTACCTAAGTCCTTCGTCGGCTTTCGGTTTTGATTTTGTTTGACCTATTAATTTTGTTTTGTTTATTATAGTCTAGCAATAAACTACAATATGAATTTATTTAAAAAATAATTACTACATATTCGTTATCGAATAATATTTCATATGAAATATACATACTAAATTTCTCCTACAAATAGTTGCAAATTTGGAATTAATCACGATATTTTATGCTTGAAATAACCTTTTTTAAATATTTTCCTAGATCTATTTAGCAATAAAGTGGAAATTTATAACATAAGTATTCAAATATTATGTGTATTGGGGTTGAAAGAGCATCCATTTCATTATAATTTCTAGTATTTTTAAATTTAAATTTTGGTACAATAACTGAGTCTAAATAGGTATAAAGATTTACACAAAAACCTTGGGAAAGCACGCGCCGCTTAGCGGCTTGCTTTGAGTCTGCCGTGTCAGTGACCGCATAGCGGCCGTAGACTATTTTTTATTATGTGACGTAGATAATATTATGTCGGCACGTGTCGGTAAGTTCAGAAACAAATAACATTTTTAGAAATTTAATATTTTATAAGTTATCTGATTAGACCCCAAAAACTACATTTAAAGCACCAAAATTTTTTTTCATTATTATAATTGCCATGCCTATGTGTACACCTATACGTCCCTGAAACGACCATCAGGGATTTTGTTACATACCGTATATTGTGTTTGTATATATTGTATGTATTTAAGTTAACATTTATATATACATTTTTTATTTTTACTTTTTATTTTTACTTTAAACAAGCACCAGTAGCGCGTTAGCACTGATATTGACAGTTGTATATTATATTGCGTAATAAAATATTCTGCCATAAGTGACTTACGTGCGATGTCTTACTGAAACGAAGAATATTTTCATATGTTGATGTGTCTCGGGAAATATGACTACAATTATGCAGCAGCACGAAGACTTTATGAGGAATGCTTTGCTACTCCATTAAATATACAATTGCCGTCGGCGATGGCTTTCCAACGACTTCACATTCGTATATACAATACTAGCAGTGTGAATGGCCGTGATCAACAACGTACGCACGATGCGACGCGAAGCGCGCGCTCGGTGGCACGTAAACTAGGTGTGAACCATATGCGCGTTTTGAGAGCCCTCAAAGATGATGGCCAGCCCTCGTGTCAATATCGTCGAGTTCAGTGTCTTCTTCCCAACGATTACGAGCCAAGAATGGATTACTGTAGATGGTTACTCGATAAAGTTGAAGGAGATTCTGAGTAAACCGCGTACTTTTTTCGCATGAATTCTCTTTTGTTATAACAGGTGTATTTAACGCTCATAATAAACACGTGTGGTCAACGACAAATCCGCATTCGTATAAACCAAGCCACTTTCAACACCGATGGAAAATTAATGTGTGGGCGGGAATCATAGATGACAAAATTATTGGTCCGTACTTTCTTGACCACACAATTAGCGGTGAAAACTACGGACGTTTTTTGCGAGAAGAACTAAGCGATGAACTAGACGAAATAAATTTAGACCTCGTTCGTCGCATGTGGTTTTAACACGATGGCGCCGCATTTCTTCTGTTGTGTAAGAAGTTTTTTGGATACTGAATTAGGTGAAAGACGGATTGGCCGCGGTGGACCGGTAAACTAGCTAGCGTGATCACCTGATCTCACACCTTTAGATTTTTATCTCTGGGGTACGATTAAGCAGACTGTATTCCAAAAAAACATGCGTATGCGTATAGTCGCAGCCTTTGAAAAAATAAAGTCCGAAATGTCTGTTATGCAACGGGTGCGTTCAGACATTATGAGCCGGTATTGCAGATTTATAAAGGTACAAGGTGGACATATTGAACAACATCTTCGTGGTCGTCAAATAGACATAGTGATAAATTAGTGTTTGACTATAACAGCTGTGTTGTGACGAGGTCACGACCTCAGTGTGCAGTTAGTGTAGGTAATACGATCGCGCGCGCGCGCGCGCCCCTTCTTTGTGTACGTCACCGCCGGCTGCCGCCCGCCACTGTCGATTTCAGGCAGAGGTAATAAATCCACATAAAATTTACAAATAATATTTAATTAAAATTTAACTTGATTATTTTTATGTCGAGTTTTCTGATGCGCATTAACGAACTTAACGGGAACCACAGGGTTTTTGTTACATATTGTATAATAATTGGTACGTATAAATATTATCTATTTCAGAAAATATATGAAATATATATGAAAATAAGTAGTAAAAACTTGGAACGACACAATTCTTACGGACTTGATTTTTAAAAACAAACTTGTTAGGAGCTTTTTTAATGTCAAAAAAGGATGCCGTTCTATAGTCTGATGGCCGTGAGTGCAAAAGAGTGCTATAAATAACCAGTACGATCTAAAGGACATAAGATTAGCCCAAAAACGTAGAGAATAATTATGAGAATCTCCTAGATATTGAAATTTGGATTTCAGATTCTCGGGAGCACATGGATCGTTCAAAATTGTGCAAAGAATGCAAAGTATTCTAACATATCTGTGCTGACGGATAGGAGGCGAATTTAGCTGAGTATAAAAAGAAAATACGTGGTCATATTTACGAAGACCATAAATCTATCTGATGCAGTTGCATTAAGCAGACAATTCAATGCATTAAGAAGATGTTGAGACAGGTCTGAGCAACACACATCGATATAATCAATAATCGGTACAAAAGTGACTGAACAAGTAAAATATTAGTATTAGTAGAAATAAAGTTTTTAATAGATATAGAGATCGCAAAGCTCCAGTAGTTTTGCGACTCACTTCCTATATATGTTTGTTCCATGTTAAGTAAAATTTCTTTACATGTATAGAAAATATTATGACATTATTAATAAACATAATTTATGGTAGTGTGGGAATATCTAGTTAAGATAAATTATCTTGGGCTACCTAAGATCATCGTTGAGCATTTAGACGGGTTCAAGTAAATGCCATACACAGTGGACCATTCAGAGATTTATTTCATATGATCATTTAATAACGAGACAACATTATTGATATTTGTGGGTTCCATTCGCACATATAACTGTAGATAATTAGTATAAATAATGAGAGCACTTGAGATTTAACATGAGATTTATAAAAATAAAATACAGAAGAAAATGGACAATACCGCCTTGAGGGATGCCAATTGACACATCACACCAGTCACATAGTATATAGCCAGAACTCACGGACCGTTGGCGCCCTCAAAAATACGATGAGAACCATTCCTGAGCTTAAGACTAGATATACAAATAATAGAAAAGAAACAAAAAAGAGCAGACGAGATACAGTGATATAGTGATGATCAGAGTGGTAATCACATTGATAAGAAGAAAGAATATTCTTTGGGAAAATAAAGTAATAAATCTGTTTTTGAGCAACAGCTTCCAAAACATTAAAGAGAAAAGGCAGGATAGAAATTGGTATGAAATTAGATATAGTGCTGCAAAGGGTAGATTTAGACTACTTGAAATAGCACCATTTGTTATCGAAAAGTTATTGATATGAGTTATCACGAGTAAAAACTCCAACACTTGCAAAACCCCTACTCAACGCACATCATCACAAGCTTTTGATTTAATAATATTCAAAAATTCTTCACGTGCCTCATCTTCGTGTATAGGAGAAAAAGTGAAAATTTTAATGAGAATAAGGAAGCATAGTAAATGAGATAGCATTAGCTCTAGAATTATAAGAAACTATTTGAGAAGACGGAAAATGACTAAGAAAATCGTTAAGAGAAAAGGTGATGCTATTGTGGTGAGATTGTGATTTTCCATATCCAAGTGTATTGAGAAACTTCCAAACACCAGCCGAAGATGAATTCAGTAATTGCTTGTGGATACATCGGCGCTCAGTAGCTCTCACCATCTGAATGCATCGATTTCTTGCAGCTTTATATGCTTGCCACTTTATATCAGTGCAATTCTTGTTAAAAGCAAGGAACGTTCTATCGCATTTTGCCACAGCCATTTTTACCACAGCCATTCTTACCCCAGTCGTGATCCATGTAATAGTAGAACGCTTATATCAAACAGCATGCTTAGGAGCATGTTCATTATACAGTCCAAATTTGTACATCGACTTTTTCATCAACTGTTTTAGCAGCATATACGGATGACCAGTTAACAGCATGCGCATCATACTGAAGCTTATGTATATCTAGTCTAGCAAGAATTCAAACAGAGATATACTCGGATAAATGCTCGGGAGATTTTCGTTTATGAGGCAGAAAAACTTTAAAAGTATGTTAAAATATTATAATTCTGAAGTATGCTACTATATAATATAATAATAATAATAATGGATATTTTATAATATTTAAATATCCATTACTCCATCCCCGTCTCGTGGATGTCGTAAGCGACGACGTAAGAACAGAAACAGAACATGGATAGCAGCAAAAAAGAAAAAAAAACTACAGTTACCAACACGCCCGCTAAGTGTGGCAATTATGACAAAATCCCCTTTAAGCTGAATACTTTTGGGGGAGGCATATATGTAGCAGTGAAGTTTTTAGGATGAGACCTTATTATTTTGTAGATAACTAGTGTGTTGGAACAATCAATGTGCCGTAGCTTCGTGCTTCTATGTTATCGATTGTGCTTTTATATAAATATGCCATAGCCGTTCATCTTATCGTCATTACAGCCCTTCAGAAGCCCACTGATGAATTTAGAATAGGCCTCCACCAAGTTATACCACAAAGCACGGTCCTAAACCACATTCGTCGACTTTTTGCATATCTTACCAGGTTGTCACACTCCATCTAGTAGTGGGCCGCCTTACACTTCGCTTATCGGTACATGCCGAGAAAATCCAGAATCAGGGAATTGTCTATAATTGACAACGTGTTCAATGGAGGAGACAGTCGATCGGGGTGTCAGCAGAGTGGAAGTTGTGATGTTTTGTATTTAGAGGCAAAATAGTGAAATTGTGCCACAAAATTGTCGACTTCAGTTTGCAAGATTTAAGAGAAGACCCTAGTAGGTCAGTGTTAAAGTCTCCCCTGGTAATGTGGTATGTGTAGACAGAACTGAAAGATATCAAATTTTCTTCCAAATCGGAGAAGTATTCTACTTGTGGTGGACAGTAGATAACTACAAGAAACAAAAAAGTTAATGTCAAGAGTGTCTGTGACACTCTTGACATTAACTTCGACAAAAATGTATTCAATTGAACCGGAATATAGGGAAGAAAATGTGTTTAATATTTATAAGGTAAATTACTACGCAGATAAATAGTGACACCTCCGCCTCTTTTACCAGTGCGGTCGTTACGGAGTAAAATGTAAACGTGGATACTATAGGACGTAGAACAAAGTTCTGGCTTAAGCCAGCTTTTGGATTTGAGTATAGCATGAACTGCACTAGAAGAGAAAGTATCCACGAGCTCCGTATGATGTTTAGTAATACTTTGTGCATTTAAATAGCAAATGTGAAAAGAGTTGAAGAATTTTTGAGATTCTTCAGATATTAACGTAAGTAGCGTGGTAGGCTCATCCGAAGCATTAACAAGTGAAGTGTGTGTGAAGTAGAATGAAAAGTTTCATCATCTGATATTACAAAAATATTAAACATAATAATGATACTAATAATTACCTATATACAACTGCATAATAATAATAATAAAAATAAATATTAAATATATGTATATCGCCATACATCAAACTCTAGCTAACTGTTCACAATTATTTTAACAATATAATACACCAGGAAAATAAAAGGAAAGAAATTCCAAGTTATTACGAAGTATAAAAAAATCAATAAACGTGCAAAGCATTAAAAAGTAATCAATTAAAGAAAATGAAATAAAAAATAAAGTAATAAGTTATGAAGCCAGATTATTACATATATCTAAAATAAAGTTGTATCAAATATAACTTATGTACATGATCTATCAATATTAATGTAGTGAGTAAGGCAGAAGCCCATGTAATCAAAGCCAAAACTATAGCAAGCTGTCAATGTCATCTGACATCTGTGAATATGATGTTTTATTTCTGCGTATTATTACATATCATGTAGATTAATAACAGTTATTATGTAACCATTACAGTATCATTACAAATTATGCCCAGTTGCTATCAATAATAATAGGACAAGTAACAAAACACATAACAGCTTACAAATTAAATCAATCATGAGAATAAACGAATTCGATGCGAGTTATTTGTTGCAAATTATGCGCTTGGGCCTCGCCGTCGACTTTCGTGTACTACCACTATTAACATTTGATGAAACTTTCTTAGTCTTAGAATCAGATGGTCGATCCGATGCAGCAGGCTATTCATAGTGTGCAATGAGTTCATCTAGGTACTTGGTGACCGTTAGGCGATGGCGCTTACCACTGGGAATCTTGACGTATACATAACTATCGAGTAACCAAAGGTGTCTGATATGTTCATGGAATTCAATGTGTTTTAGTTTATTTTATTTTTAAATTATTGTGAAGAATAGAAAAGACACATGTCACAAATATTGAGAAAAAGAGACAGTTTTTTTTAAATGTTCACAACATACTAATTTTATGAGTATTTTCAGTTCTTAATTACCTAAACCAATTTCAGAAAGAATCATAGTGGTCCTTCGATTGCCGAATATATTTATTGAGTACCGAGTTTATGAACTAGCGCGAGGAATATTTTGGTTGTTGGTTTAAGAGTGTTCCACACCGGTAGAAAAACAGTAATAATCGTAAGTAATAAAAAAATATAAGTAGTATTGTAAGAAAAACTAAAACACATATCGTAGGAATGCGTTTAAGCTAAAATAGTGAGAAAAAGTCATAAACATATTTTATCTGAAATTGTATAGTTGAGAAAATCAAAAACGTAATTTTTTAATAAATATCTTAGTAAATATCGAATAGGTAAACAATTTTGAATAAACTAATACAAGAACAAGAAAATACACTAAAATTAATTAAAAAAAACTGGTATGAATTTCAAAAATCACCGAATTCGAAATTGTCAAAGGCTTAGTTATATGGTGGAATAGATACAAAAAATGGGGAGAAGTTATTTCAATTACACGGTTTTTAAGAGATTAAGGTTTATTCCAGAGTAATTCATGAGAATGGACGAGTATCAGATTGATTTATCACAATCTAATATCCACTTACTAGGTGGAAGTCTTTGATATTTTATTAGCACTAATTCTCCGATTTTGAACTCTTTTTATCTTGCCTTTTATTTCGGTCTATTCGGTCTATTTGTTCAGTTTATTAAATCTTCTTTTTTGTACGTGGGTCTGTAAACGCTCACCACAATGAGATGTTCGAACTCAACTTATGCCATTTCTACAGACAGCTCAACAGAGAGGCTCAAAATATCTTTACGTTTTTTTACATGACAATAATTTATAAGCTAAAATTAAGGAGCCACCTCTTAAAACCGTTTCTTTGAAAGAACTGGCCACCTGGTGATTACTGAAGTTAATTGTAAGCTTTTAACCAATGTTCAGTAATACACAAAGTATGAACATTTTCGCTATTTAAGAACATCAAATAGAATATCAAAAAATCTCTGCTAAACATGGGCATCCCCATAGATTGCCTCACAAAGAGGATTATTGACATAGTTGTCGCTTTACAGGAAGTATTGTAAACATAGTCTTTTTTTCGTACTTATTATGACGATGCTTTTGCCCATCTGCTGGTTTGTTTACCTCTGTCGCCTCTTACGACGCCTACGAGATGATATGGGATAGTGGATACTCTTACACCACCAATATATGGTCAAATTTTAGTTTGACTTTGTGACTTATTAATCAGCCTGTGACAGTCCGCGGCTGGACACGTTCCTCTCTCATTGTAGGAAGGGTTTGTTTTAATTTTCACGCTACAGTATCTTATCACTTTAAGGGGATTATTCCTTGGGAATAAAACAGCAATTATCTTCAAACCGTTCCGTGAGAGAGTAATTACTTTTCCCTATCACTTCCCTATACTTTTTCTTTCTTCTTCTTATTGACTGCTGGTCTTGCACTTTTCCCGAACGATTTGCAAGAAAAATCAATTTACTGAACTACCTCGAAGCTAAACGCGAAAGTGAGCCGCGCCATTTGTGCGCTTGCGCAACTCAATTACATCAATTTGTACTATCACTCTCTCACGGTTTGCTCAATAACTTTATTTGTATAAGACATACATTTATACAATTTACTTATAAAGATAGCACAAAAAAATATCTATACTACGATATACATTACATTTTTATATCACAAAAAACCCTTTATTTATTTAACAAAATATGCTTATTTTACTCACATGTTCAAAGTTGGAATTTCTTAAATATTTAACATAGAAAGTTAAAACAATGTTTTAATTTACATTTTCTCTATACATTTCACTATTAAAACACTTTTAAATTTCTTATACAAAACTATCATTATTTCATTTATTCACAGGAATTTTCACACAAAATAACACAGAATTCACCTCTTTTACACGTACAATCTAAAATGTTTTACAAGTCATTTTACATAAATTGCTGAAATTTGCAAATATTTAAATTTCTACATATTTGGCCTCCTAAGTACGTGGCTAGCGTGCGTCTATGAACTCACACTATTTGAACAACTAACTTTTGCACGGCTATCGACTATCATTAAAAATGGAAAGTTTAGTATACACTAATATCAACAATACTAGGTGAATAAATGATTCTACTCAATTCTCAAACGTTGAAAACTATTTCTAATCAGATTCTTATTATATCATGTTTCTTATGAAACAATATAAGTGAATGTTTTCATAAATCAATCATAGAAAATAGGCATTTGTTTTCATACAAAACATATCAATCTCATATAAAGCAATACTTATGCAATTAATTTCCATTAATTCTACTTATGCACAGCGATCATCTCGACCGGGGAACAAATCCTGGTCTCTAACTTTATTTTAATATTTCTTTAAATTAACATTATTGGAAAGATGATTTCAACCGGGTAACAAATCCGGTAACATAATTTATACCTTAAAAATTCCCTATATGAATTTATTAAGAGATATTACTAAGAAAACGATAAACTATTCCGGCCTGGGAGTCGAACCCAAGACCTTCATATCATTAATTCGATATTTCTTTAAGATTCAACTAAGCATTTTCTTATCGGAATATTGTTGCTTGATAATTTGCTTTTTAGAAGCTATTCGTAATCGGTTAACTAATAAATTGAAATATCCTTTAAGCCGCGTCGCCAACAATAATGTTTTCGACTTGTATTTCTATTATTTAATACATTGTGAATATTACAGTGTTTTAATTTTACTGATTTTGAAGTGCAACATTAAGCCCTTATTTATATATATATATATATATAATTTATATATATATATATATATATATATATATATATATATATATATATATATATATATATATATAAGGGCTTAGTTTATTTTAAATACAATTTAAATATTACTTCTATAATAATTTTAGACGCTTTATTTAGAAATGACTTGTTAATTCATTATAATAATAACAAGTCATTTCTAAATAAAGCGTCTAAAATTATTATAGAAGTAATATTTAAATTGTATTTAAAATAAACTAAGCCCTTATATATATATATATATATATATATATATATAAGGGCTTAATGTTGCACTTCAAAATCAATAAAATTAACTAAATCACTTATGTTTACATATACGGACTATGTCGGCTTGTAAGAAAACATATACCTACTTTTAACGGGTTTTGTTTTACCTGCAGCACGACTGGCCCTGTGCGAAACTGGTCCGGCATATATGTATCCGTCAAAGTGCATAATTGCATGCCGAATGTGCGGTTTACACAGCATTACTCCTCTTCCTGGAGCGTTGATTGTCGTCTACATGCCCAATAGGGCAATGCAGGTATCGGGCCTCGGGGTATATCCCATTGCCCGGATAGTCCTCATGGCCCATCACTATGGGCCAGTCCTTGTAGCCTATTTAGGCGTAGATGGTATTCTGGGTTAGTCCGTAGTAGGGTGACGTTTTCCCGTAGTCGGTTAACTACGGGAAAAAGGGAGGTTGTCCAGTAAAAGTCAAAGTTAGCCTTTCAGCGGCATAGAGGGTTGTTACTCGACTCTCTAATCGATATAGAGAGGAGTACTCTTGGAAGAGGTCGCCCGTCCGGTGGCCGAGTGTGCAACGGCGCAAAGCCCCACGTGACACGTGTCTTAAACCCTCTGGGCGGCGTAGTCACCGCCTTTAGGCCAAGGGTGCAAATCGTTCGGGAAAAGTGCAAGACCAGCAGTCAATAAGAAGAAGAAAGAAAAAGTATAGGGAAGTGATAGGGAAAAGTAATTACTCTCTCACGGAACGGTTTGAAGATAATTGCTGTTTTATTCCCAAGGAATAATCCCCTTAAAGTGATACGGTCTATATCGAAGAATTAAGGCGTTGGGACACGGACGACTTCGAAAAACTCGTAATCCCCGCCTGAACCTATTTTCTGAAAAGGAAGAGGTTATCGCTCTTGTGTGTTACTCCGTTGCGGAGATCACATACGTTGTTCCCGAACCCAACGTAGGCGTTATAGGAGGCCGGATCGAGAGAAGCCTCGATTCCTCCCTTCTGTTTCTTAGTTTAACGTTTGATCGAACGGATCAAGGAACCAGTTGTGGACTGCTGGTTATGGAAAAAGAAGACCTTCGGATTCGAGTGAAGATCACCAATTGAAGGAAGCAGGAGGTTTAAGCTGAAGCAACAGGACCAAAGGCCAGAAGACCAGGTCAGCGCAGTAGGACCGGACCTGGAACTACCAGAAGAAAGAAAATCGGGATTGCGGCTTGGGGCGTGTGCTCGCATGGGGCACGTATCGCAGCCAGGCGCAGGTGCCTTGTGAAGGCGCTCATCGTGGCCAAGCAGGGCTTGGCATTTTTCCTGTCGGGCAAGCGTGTCTGGCATTTCCTGTCGGACGACCGTGTCTGGCATTTCCTGTCGGACGACCGTGTCCGGCATTTCCTGTCGGGTCATCAGAGGGTGCAAGAAGAAGCATCCACCGCTGCTGCTGCCAGGCGAGGGTGCGCGTAGGCACCTGACTGCATCGCGGCCGGAGGAGGGCGCTTGGACAAGGCGTCACCGGCAACTGGGCGGCGAGCACAGCATACATCCCGACCACCTAACGGTGCCAAACGGTCGGGCTCTGGCACAACACCTTCGTGTGGAGCAGTTCTCTCGACCGAGACTGCGCTTGCACTACCGCTCGACTGTTTCGTCATATTCCTTGGCGGGAGAGTTCCTAAACCTTTCCTCCATTCCATTCCTGCACGACTCCATCTCTGGACGGCTCACCTCGGTAGGCCCCGTTCAGGATTGATAGGGCTGATAGAGCTGTTAGGGTGGTAGTAAGGTTGTAGGGTTGGGAGATAAAGGGGGGAGGGGTAGTGGGGTTAGGTTGGGGTGTAGATGGGTTGTAGGTAAGGGGTTGTCGGGACCGTAGGGACAGTTAGGGACCGTAGGCCAACAATCACCTTCCTGCAAGATGAAGAAGGCACAAGACCAGACAGGGAGAAGCGAAGGAACCAAGACAAGGACAGGGTCCTCAAGAAAAGCTAAAGAGGCGGAACCATCTGGAGCGACCACAGCTACTGCTTCGAGTGGAACAACTCCTTCAAGTGGAGCCACCACCGATACGTCCACATGCACGTAGGACTCAGGGGCGTCCATGGCAACGACAAGCAACAGGACAGACACCAGTGGTACGCAGGCCAGCACCGCACAACAATCCGTTATATCCAGGAGTGAAACGGTAGTAGAAAAAGTAGGTCAAAGGACCGAAGAAGCGGCATCATCAAGGACAGTAATCGGGCACACTAGTGACAAAGGGTCACAGAGAGGTAGTAGGTCATCGCGATCGGCGAGGCTGAAAGCCGAATTAGAGGCGCGGATTAAATTCGAACGCTCAGAGCTCGAACGAGCACAGACAGCTGCTGCCTTAGCCAAGTCTCAATTGGAGTTGGCACGTCTCAACCGAGAAGAGGAGATCGACTCGAGTGAGGATGATGAAGAGCGGAATACTCAGGTGGAACCTTTCGTAAGGAGTTGGGTTCAACAGACCATAATGAGCGCGCCGGTTAATGTAACGCAACCCGATATTACTGATAAGGAAGCGTGTAAAGGATCACGCCGCAAAGGGGCGGAGATCGAGCGCAACCAAGGAAATGCACAGAAAACACACGCGAGTGAGGTGTCAGAATAGACCGAAGCGATTGTGAGTGCAATAAAGATAGCTGGTAAAGATAAGTCTTCCCAGCTTCATTTCCTCCAGGAATTACCGGTATTCAATGGAGACCCGGGTGAATGGATAGTTTTCAAAACGGTGTTTGAAGACACGAGAAGCCCATTTTCAGGGGTGCAGAATGTCGCACGCCTTAGGAGGGCATTAAAGGGCACCGCTAAGGAAGCGGTTAAGTCGTTGTTGTTTACTTTGTGTGAACCTGAAGAAATAATGAAAAAGAAGATTCGGTAGGGTTGAGATGCTCATTTTAGCCGAAATCGAGAATGTAAGACGTATGCCAAGATTGGCATAAGATTGCCGGAATATAGGATCTTTTGCAAGTCGTATTACGAACGTGGTTGCCACAATACAAGCATTGAATCAACCACAGTATTTAAACTCACCGGAGTTAGTAATCCGCATAGTCGAGAAACTTGGAACTATGATTAAATTTAAATGATTTGAATATCGAGCTCAGCATCCTTTGGAGCCAGAGTTACAGAAGATGGCCAAGTTTTTAAATTTATTGAGTGAATAATTTGGAACGTCCTTAAGCAATGAAAATGTGCCTGAAAAACGGAAGCGTCCTGACTTCAGGAAGAAAACTGTACACACCGCAAAGGGGTCTGTACGCAACCGTTTCAAGAGCGAGCGCTATGAGCGCCGAAGTAATACGAGCGAGCGTCTAGAACGCCGAAATAATAAAGGGCACAACCGACAAGTGGTTATGATAACCCAGGATAAGCCTGTAAGTCGGGTAACACATAAGTGTGTTATATGTAACAAGGAGCACTCTATAGTGAGTTGTTGCAAGTTTAAGGACATGAATAATTGCGAGAAATGGGAAGCGGTTAAAAAAGCGAAAGTATGTTTCCAATGTTTGTCACCTAACTATATGAGGTTAGATTGCAAAGGGAAAAAATGTGGTGTAAAGGGATGTAGAATGTCACATCATCGAATGCTACACCGATACCCCAATGAAAATACCTCGCCGCAAGGGGACGAGGGGGTAAAGAGGCTCAAATTACAACTGTTAGTACAGAGAATGCACTGGCATGTGCATACTTAAAGATTATACCGGTCGAGTTGTATGGACCTAAAGGAAAGGTCAAGACCACAGCTCTTCTAGATGAAGGATCAACCATGACACTCATGGAGGAGTGGATGGCTCAGAAGTTAGCGCCTCGCGGACGTAAAGAAGAAATACGTATTGAAGCCGTGGGAGGTAAGCAAATTAACGACGACAGTTCGTATCGCTTAAACGTTAAGATAAAAGGCATTTACTCAAACGACTTAGAAGAGATAAGTGTACAAACAATTAAGTCACTTAACATTTCTCCGCAGTCAGTGAGTCGAGAATTATTGCAACGGTGTTCTCATTTGACCCCGATTAAGAACGAGTTGATTTATGAGAGTTCCAGACCTACCATATTAATTGGCCAGGACAATTGGCGTCTCATAGTTACTCGTGAATTAATTTCAGGAGGTAAGAACCTACCTGTAGCATCGCTCACTAAACTTGGATGAGTTTTACATGGTCACATATCGGGTGGCATTAAACCAGTCAAGATTGTTAACCATATTTCCACGAAGAAGGAGGAAGACATGGATAAGTTGATCAAAGATTATTTTAGTTTGGAATCTCTGGGAGTGTCTGCGCGAAAGCCCATGAACGACCCAGAAGAACGAGCTTTAAATATTTTGAGCAAAACGGTACGTCGTATATCTAATAATAGGTACGAGACTGATTTGTTATGGCGCACAGATAATGAGTGCATGCCGTCGAATAGAGCGCAGGTTGAAAGTCGCCTGTTTAATATCAAAAAGAAGCTCGACAAAAATAGCGAGTTGAATAAAGAATATGAAAAGCAAATTGAAAATATCATCGTTAACGGTTACGCAGAGAAAGCGAACCATATTTCCATTTCCCCACGCACGTGGTATCTTCCCTCACTTCGCAGTGACTCATCCACAAAAAAGGAAAATAAGAATAGTTTTCGACGCCGCCGCTAGGACGGGCGGACGTTGTCTTAATGATGCATTGTTAACCGGACCAGACTTATTGAAGTCGTTATTTGGCGTTCTGCTACGATTCAGAGTAGGAAGCGTGGCAGTGATGGCAGACATTAAAGAAATGTTCCTGCAAGTGAAAATCCGGGAAGAAGACAGGGATAGCCTTCGATTCTTATGGCGGCACAAGCGTGACGCGCCACCGGAAGAGTATAGAATGACGTCACTCATATTTGGAGCGGCATCATCACCATGCATCGCTATGTATGTGAAGAATAGGAATGCGCAGGATAACGCACATATCTATCCAGAAGCAGCTTCCGCTACGGAAAGCAATTTTTATATGGATGACTATCTACAGGCATTTCCCGACGTGACGACGGCCGAAAGAATAGTAAACTATATGTATGAATTACATTAACGTGCTTCTTTCCAACCGAGGGGATGGGCTAGCAACCTACCCGAAGTTTTATGTAAAATGGAAACTAAATATAAGAGCGACAGTGCTTTACTGGGAGATAAGGAGCACACAGAACGCACTTTAGGTTTGATCTGGAATATCAAACGGGATATAATAAGTTTCTCCATAAGTCTTCTTAACACACCGAAAGAAGTGATGGAAGGTTTACGACCGCCTACGAAGAGGGAGATAACTAGTGCTGTGATGTCAGTCTTCGATCCTTTGGGACTCGCATCACCCATAACGATTCAAGGGAAGTCGCTGATCCAGCAGGTGTGGAGGACAGGCATCTCTTGGGATGAGGAAGTTGCACACGAATTACACGTGTTATTTTGTAAATGGATATCGGAAGTGAAGAAATTAGGTCATTTAGAAGTACCTAGACCCGTTGCTGAAGGCGTCAGCAAGGGAGAATTACACACCTTCACGGATGCTAGTGAAAAAGCATACGCTGCCGCGGTGTATTACGTCACCACGGACGAGCTAGGAGAAAGGCGGATTACGCTGATCGCCGCAAAGGCAACAGTAGTGCCGCTGAAACCAATTTCTATTCCAAGGCTTGAATTGCAAGCAGCTTTTACGGGCAGCAGATTAGCTGCATCAGTTATTGAAGAGAGCAAGTACGAGATATCCGAGAGAGTATTTTGGATGGAATCACGTACAGTGTTGGATTAAGTCAGATCCTCGCGCTTTTAAACCATTCGTTGCTCATCGATTGGCTAAGATCGAAGATCACAGTGGGCCGTGTGAGTGGCGATGGGTTCCAACGTCACAAAGCGTGGCGGACGACGCCACTGGAAATATTCCTTCCATCTTCGATGTAAGTCATCGCTGGTTTCAAGGACCTGAATTTCTCAGGAAAAGTCCTGATTTATGGCCCAAACAAGTGGACACCATAAATAGCTTAGAAACAGTTGAAGAAAAAATCGCCAAAAGGCGTAAATGCGCTGAGAAAGCAAGAACCGTTAAGTCTACCCGACTACGGACGATTTAGCAGCTTTAAGAAATTCCTTGGGGCAACTACACGCACCTTACAAGCGGTAGAAAAATTCAAGAAATTAAGAAAGTCGGTTAAAGGACCCGAAAACGCAGCCGAAAAGTAGGTTATGTGTTCCAACGAAGTTTTAGCAAAGTCGGTTAAAGGACCCGATAGAGCGTTGGACATAGCGCTCTTGAAAAAGCTGAATTATTAATTTGGAAGTTCGTTAAAGACGAGTGTTTCCATTCGGAAATAAAATGCTTGAAAGCAGACAAAAGCGTTGAAAGAAGTTCACGCTTAAGTAAATTATCTATGGAAATAGGAGAAGATAACTTACTCCGTTTAAATGGGCGTTTATCTTTTAAGTCTAATTTGACCGAGGAAAGTAGAAAACCTGTCGTATTAGATGGTAAACACGAAATCGTTAAAATGATGATTAGAGAAGTTCATCATCATTTTGGACATGCCAATCACCAGACGATGATGTATGAGGTGAACCAAAAATTTTATGTCTTGAACCTGCGTAATGTAGTACGAAGTGTGTCACATCATTGTCAGTGGTACAGGACACACAGGTCAAAACCACAGAACGTGCCACAAGGAAATATCCCTCTGGAGAGAATAGCTCACAATAAACCACCTTTTACATGTTCAGCCGTAGATTATTTCGGACCTATGAGTGTGACAATAGGAAGACGAAACGAAAAACGTTGGGGTGTTTTATTTACGTGTCTGACCATCAGAGCAGTACACCTAGAATTAGCAGCCTCATTGACACCAGCATCAATGATAATGGCATTGTGGTGATTTATCGCCAGAAGAGGAAAACCATCCGTTATATACAGCGATAACGGGACAAATTTCAAAGCTGCGAATAGAGAATTATTGAAAGCATGCGAAGAATACTATGAGGGCATGAAAAATGAGTCATTTAAAAAATATATTAAATGGAAATTTATACCTCCGGGAGCACCGCACATGGGTGGCGCCTGGGAGAGGTTAGTAAGATCAATTAAAATTGCGTTGACCGCTACGCTCAAAGAAAGGAGCCCGCGAGAGGAGGTTCTGCATACGTTGCTTTTGTAAGCAGAGCATACTGTAAATTCCAGACCTCTGGTAACATTCAGTTTGAATGGTCCTGAAGAGGGTTTGACACCCAATCATTTTCTTCTGGGACGCTCATATGGTGATCGACCACCTGGATTATTTTTAGAGCAACATCTGACGGGTCAACTCAATTGGAAATCTGCACAGAGGTTAGCAGACCATTTTTGGACAAGATGGCTAAAAGAATACATGCCTACTTTAATACCTCGAACAGGTAATAACGGAAAGTTTATGGAACATAAAGAAGGTGATATTGTCTTGATAATAGATCATTCAATGCCACGAAATACGTGGCCGAAAGGCAAGACTAGTAGGACGCTACCGGGACCAGACGGTCACACTAGAGTGGTTGACGTCATTACTAGCACAGGTATCTTGAGGAGACCTACATCCAGAAGAATATTCCTGGTACCCGCGACGCCTCCCAAATGATGGTGCTGATGCACGGGGGGGGGAGATTGTTGGCGACGCGCCTGTAAGAATATTTCAATTTATTAGTTAACCGATTACGAATAGCTTCTAAAAAGCAAATTATCAAGCAACAATATTCCGATAAGAAAATGCTTAATTGAATCTTAAAGAAATATCGAATTAATGATATGAAGGTCTTGGGTTCGACTCCCAGGCCGGAATCGTGGCCATTATTCGTTTTCTTAGTAATATCTCTTAATAAATTCATATAGGGAATTTTTAAGATATAAATTATGTTACCGGATTTGTTCCCCGGTTGAAATCATCTTTCCAATAATGTTAATTTAAAGAAATATTAAAATAAAGTTAGAGACCAGGATTTGTTCCTCGGTCGAGATGATCGCTGTGCATAAGTAGAATTAATGGAAATTAATTGCATAAGTATTGTCTTATATGAGTTTGATATGTTTTGTATGAAAACAAATGCCTATTTTCTATGATTGATTTATGAAAACATTCACTTATATTGTTTGATAAGAAACTTGATAACTGATAAGAATCTGATTAGAAATAGTTTTCAACGTTTGAGAATTGAGTAAAATCATTTATTCACTTAGTATTGCAGATATTAGTGTATACTAAACTTTCCATTTTTACTGATAGTCGATAGCCGTGCAAAAGTTAGTTGTTCAAATAGTGTGAGTTCATAGACGCACGCTAGCCACGTACTTAGGAGGCCAAATATGTAGAAATTTAAATATTTGCAAATTTCAGCAATTTATGTAAAATGACTTGTAAAACATTTCAGATTGATTATACGTGTAAAAGAGGTAAATTCTGTGTTATTTTATGTGAAAATTCCTGTGAATAAGTGAAATAATGATAGTTTTGTATAAGAAATTTAAAAGTGTTTTAATAGTGAAATGTATAGGGGAAAATGTAAATTAAAACATTGTTTTAAGTTTCTATGTTAAATATTTAAGAAATTCCAACTTTGAACATGTGAGTAAAATGAGCATATTTTTTTAAATAAATAAAGGGTTTTTTGTGATATACAAATGTAATGTATATCGTAGTATAGATATTTTTTGTGCTATCTTTATAAGTAAATTGTATAAATGTATGTCTTATACAAATAAAGTTATTGAGCAAACCGTGAGAGAGTGATAGTACAAATTGATGTAATTGAGTTGCGCAAGCGCACAAATGGCGCGGCTCACTTTCGCGTTTAGCTTCGAGTTAGTTCAGTAAATTGATTTTTCTTGCACATCGTTCGGGAAAAGTGCAAGATCAGTAGTCAATAAGAAGAAGAAAGAAAAAGTGTAAGGCAGTGATAGGGAAAAGTAATTACTCTCTCACGGAACGGTTTGAAAATAATTGCTGTTTTATTCCCAAGGAATTCTCCCCTTAAAGTGATACAGTCCATATCAAAGAATTAAGGAGTTGGGACCGGGACGACTTCGGAAGACCCGTAATCCCCGCCTGAACCTATTTTCTGAAAAGAAAGAGGTTATCGTTCTTGTGTGTTACTCCGTTGCGGAGATCACATACGTTGTTCCCGAACCCAACGTAGGCGTTATAGGAGGTCGGATCGAGAGAAGCCTCGATTCCTCCCTTCTGTTTCTTAGTTTAATGTTTGTCTGGTTCCCTTTCAATTATAATAATAACAACTTATTTTAAGTAAATCATCTAAAATTATTTTAGAACATTAAGTTTTTATAGTAAAGTAAAGACTAAATGTTGCTTTTCGAAATCAATAAATTTATCTAAACTTTGTTAAAATATTCAACAAGTATACTATAAGGTGAAAAATTACAACAATAAAGATAAATGACATTTATAAAAAATGATTGGTTGAAAATTGTCGAAGTTGTGTTTGTCGAAGTGTTGAGCGTGTTCTTGTACAGATGGAGGATGTTCGTGTGGAAATTACTTAAATAAAGGAGTTGCCGGAGACGCATATCCAAGAGTGTATGTATATATGTCACTTCACTGTCACCGTCACTTATGTTTACATATACGGACTCTGTCGGCTTGTAAGAAAACTTACACCTACTTTTAACGGGTTAATGACGCATTGAGCTGCCACATCTCACGCCGCACGTATGATTTTGTTTTATCTGCAGCACGGCTGGCCCTGTGCGAAACCCCCTAACTTTTGAACCATAAGTTTAGAAAATAAGAAAAAAATCTGAAAAGTAGAACTTTATAAGGACTTTCTAGGATAATCATTTTGAACTTGGATGGAAACAACAGTACCCACTTCCGGGAGCAGTTGCAGGAGCGCGGAACGCTGCTGGAGCGCAAACATAATGGATACCCACCTTTAAACTCATAAGTGGGAACACTTATTGTGACGGACGGGAAACTACGGAACCCTACACTGAGCGTGGCCCGACACGCTCTTTGTCGGTTTTTATTTTGTTCTATGCTAATGACATTCCGTGAAGTGATTTCGGATGAAATAAAATGAACGAGACGTTGGTGTTTATTTGATATTTTAACCCTTCAAATTAATAACCAAACTATATATATATTTTTGTAAATAAAAACCTTTAAAATTGATGCAACACTTTTATAATGTAATTTACATAACACCTAAACATATCATTTTAGTTTTATCGTGTTCCTAAAGATGAATCATTAGGAAGGGTCGGATACACTCGCAATGACAGGGGAATGTTCCGACCAAAAACTGGAAATCGATTATGTGTTGCGCAAATTTCGTCTTTGAATTAAAATGAAATGCTAAATAATTATTCTCCGAAGAGTGTAGCCGCGATCAAGGTGATATTGGGGTGGATTTTATCACCAAAAATAGCAATTAGAAAGCCAGACGCAATTTTATAAACTGGCAATCATGTTTTGGATTTTCATAAAAAGAAAACTATTTGTTGCATCAGGTCTATATATGTGATTGTAGATTAAGCTAATAAATAATGTCACAGTCATTGCTCTGTAACACAAGATATTAAAGCCTTATTTCAAGATTTTTGACTGCAAGTTTTCTAAACTTGGCGACTCATTTCCCAATTCATATAAAAGTAGATTTTGGGAGGGTGGGAGGTGGGATTCGATATTTTGGATTAACGGATGTAACTTAATTTTTAGAATTAGCTCTTTTTTCGACAATTTTCCCATATTTTTTACTTCAACAAAATTCTATTCAACAATCTTCCTATGCTTTTTACTTAAGCTGTTCTAGACCAGAACAGTTCGTCTGATTTTTTTTCTTAAGAGTTCTTTTTCAAGATGTCAACCTTTGGAGTGATGTCATATCTTTCTTTCAAAAGTGATATCCGCACCTAAATTTTAAAACACACACACACACACACACACACACAGACACACACAAACACGCATGCACACACGAACACACGCACATGCACATACGCTCTCTCTCTCTCACACACACACACGCACACACATACACACACACACACACACACACACATACACACACACCCGCACACACACACACACACACACACACACACACACACACACACACACACACTCACACACACAAACACACACACACACACACGCACACGCACAAACACACACACTCACATACACACACTCACTCACACATACTCACTCACACACAACTCATCACACACTCACACAAATCACACACAAATTCGAAAGAGTGTTTGTTTGTTTGTTTCTTTGTCCTTCTTTCACGTCGCAACAGAGCGTCGGCATGACAAGATTTTTTGTATGGGGATAGTTCGGTGGCTGTAGAGTGACATAGGTTACTTTTTTCCGCGGAAAAACACCTCATTCCCGAAGGAAAATCGAATATTTTGCACAAGTTTCTGGTATTGCGTGAACTTCAACGTGCACATTTTTCCGAAGAAATTACAAGATTACAATCGAATAGAGCTTGTAGTCGCGCTTTTCAACGCCTTAAGCCATTTTTACAAGATGGGATCGTTAGGGTAGATGGACGCTTGTCCAACTTGCAGTTGAGTTTCGAACAAAGGCACCCTATAGTTTTACCGCGTAAAGACCACATCATGAATTTATTAGTTGATTACCATCATAAATTGAATTCTCACGCTGGCCCCGACTTGCTGATGTCGATCTTGCGTCAGAATTATTGGATTCTTTCCGCACGTAAAAGCAACACGGGTACGTCCCAAGCCGTCATTTCCGGAAATGGCGGAACTTGGGTCTTGTCGAGTAACACAATCCGTAAAGCCCTTTACGCACACCGGGTCTGATTTTGCTGGTCCGTTTAAGGTCACGCTCACTCACGGGCGTGGTATAAGATCCACAAAGGCTTACGTCTGCATTTTCGTATGTCTAACTACTCGGGCGGTGCAAATAGAACTCGTTGGTGATCTAAGCACAGCAGGATTTATGGGTGCATTTAAAAGATTTCTTTCCCGCCGTGGCCCTGTAAGTAAATTGTATTCGGATAACGGTACGAACTACGTCGGTGCGAAACGTATTTTATCAGAACTACATGAGCTCTTAGCCAGCAAGTATATAACCGCATCGAGTGGTCTCTGAACGTCACAGCCGCGAGTCATTTTGGGGGCAATTGAGAGACTAATATTAAGAGTCTAAAGAGTCACTTATACCGAGTAATAGGAGATCAAATTTTGTCCTTCGAATAGCTAAGTACTGTGCTTGCTCAAATTGAGTGCGTAATGAATAGTCGCCCACTTTGTCGTACGTTGTCTAGTGACCCCTCGGAACCGCTGGCTCTAACTCCAGCACATTTTTTGAATTTAACGCCTTTGAAATATTTTCCCGCCTTAGATATGGACGAGAACAAACTTAGCATTTCCGCACGCCATAAATTATTAGACCGGTTGGTGCAATCGTTTTGGAAACGATGGAGGATGGATTACTTGCATACTCTGCAGTCTCGGCAAAAATGGAACACAGCAACTGAACCTTTAACTGTAGGAACTGTGGTTGTGCTCACCAAAGAGAATACGCCGCCTCTCCATTGGCCATTAGGGATTGTCGAAGAGGTTTTTCCCGGTTCCGACGGAGTAATTAGGGTAGCTCGCGTTAAGACCGCGATTGGGTCTTACATGCGTCCTGTTGTCCGTTTGTGCCCCTTGCCTCTTCCATAGTTTAAGTTAGCTTTCTAGATTAGAAATTGTAGTCGAAATTCAGGTTTAATCTTAGCGGTAGTTAGTTATTTTGTTAGTTTGATCTTAGCTTTAGTTGTTTTCGTTATTTTGAAGGAAATCCTTCAAGCCGGGGGGGGGATGGTTGCGCGGAAAACCATTCGTATTTCGTATTTTATTCGAGGGTAAGCTTGCCAAAGCGTTTGTCCTTTCCAAAAAAAACCTACCGTCCTATCGATACACTGGGGTGGTGGGGTGAGAGGGGAAAGAAGATAGTTCTAGAATGTCACGTGATCTTCGCAACCGAAATAATATAAACGCGCGCGCGGCCCACGCGCACTCTCTTCCCTTCGCCGTCGCCTAGGACAGTCGAGTCCTAGAGGGCTTTGCCCAAGCGCACCGCTAGTTCAACCGCATTAGCCCGGAGCAGTCGAGTTCCGGGAGTAACTGCCTCACCTCGTGTGAGAAATAGTCGCGCACCGCTCTCTTCCATCGCATCACCGGACAGGAACGCATCTCTGGGGCCCCAGAGAATCCGCCAGAAGTCGCACCGCAGCAACAAAGCGCTCAAGCCGCATCGAAGAACACCCCGGTGAGTAACTTCCAGTTATAAGCCCGCTTGACATAATTGTATTTATCAGTTAATCCGCTCCAATTTCATTTTTTCCTAGCGTGATCAAGCGGGGTTTCTTCATAGACTTTGGCAAGCAATAGTTCGTTTAGGGAAGAGCGAGTGCATTGTCAGGAAAACCACATGCTATAGTCGCCATTTTGTGGAGACGGAAGAAGCCATCCGCTTATACAGTCCATTTGGTGTAACATCTCGCGTAATAAGCTTAAGGCTCGACCGGGGAATTTGAATTCAGTAACCTTAGGCCCGTCGCTCAACCAATATAAAAAATTTGTTATGGTGTTTGCTTATTTAGGGCGATCTATTATTTGTTGTATGGAAACCAAGTATTTGCTAGAGAAATTCAGGGGAAAATTAGTGATTACGTTATTGGGGTCATTTTTGTTTATTTACAAAATAAATTTTGCCCTATTCGTTTCTTGGTTCATTTGTAGGTCTGTTTATTAGTTCGTTCGTTTTTTTTTTGTCTGACTGACCGACTAACTGAACGTTTTTATTGAGATTAGTGTCTTTCTATGTCTTCGCTACAAATAAATAATCATCAATTAGAACAGCAAGAGTACTGTTTCCACGCGAATGAAGTCGCAGGCATAGCTAGTTAACTAATATTTTTACGACGCTGCATGATAATTCCAAGGTAAAACCTGAAAAGCAGCACTTTGAGTTATGTCATCTTTTTGTTTCATCCTGTGAAGTGATTTGGGATGAAATAAAATGAACGAGACGTTGGTGTTTATTTGATATTTTAACCCTTCAAATTATAAACCAAAGTATATGTATATTTTATTAAATAAAAACCTTTAAAATTGATGCAACACTTTTATAATGTAATTTACATAACACCTAAACATATCATTTTAGTTTTATCAATATATTATCTCAATTCCGAAATGTTTACACGTCTTTAAAGCTATTTCATTGGATCATCTTGACTTAACATTAATCTTCTCTAGTCCGGAAAATGGTGATTACCGTTGAGCCCGAGCAATTATCCACACGAATAAAAGCATTTAAACGCTGAATATTTCACAGTGGAATGATCATTTTCATGTTTAACGACGTGATTAATTTTAGTGTAATATGTATAATATGAGGTTATACTTTAAATAAAAATTCATTGACTTTAAGTAACGAAAGCCTTAATGTATTATTGACCTATCCGAAAAGCTACAGTTTTATAACTTTAGTTTAATAATAATAATAAAAAAACACTTTTTAAATATGGATTTATTGAAATATTATTTTATGTGTAAATATTATTTTTCAATTAAAATTCGATAAATTTATTACGTGAACGTCAGAATATATATATATATATATATATATATATATATATATATATATATATATATATATATATATATCTGAGGTTCATTAATAGGTTTATCTATTTTTTTAACATATTTCTTGCATTTAAATTTTTTGCAACGTTGCGCTCTGCTTACCGTTTATATCGTACGTATCGGGAACGTATGAGTTTAATGATAAATTGCCACTGATTAATATCCATTGCACCTATATAATGGCTTTCTATTAACATAAATTTATAACAAAACAGTTTAAGTTATTTAGCAACTTCGATATTATTTGATATCTGCATATACAAAAAGAAAAAGCAGCAGACGCCCTTATTATGATAAAAATTATAAATCATTCCACAGTGAGAATCACATGTATTACATGTACCGCAACGTCAAAGTCAATAAAGGTATATTTTTTTAGATCAGCCAGCCAACTATATACCGGGTCATTTTTATTACCGTCTGGATAAAAAAGGGTGTACCAAATGAACGTAATAGAAGCCAAATTTTATTTTAAGATTAATATATTATGAAATTGATGTATCAATAAATACTACTAATTTAAAATAAAATTTTGGTACTAACGATCTATAATCTATAAACATTCACGCCTGTCACCCAGAGGCGTAGGCAGAGACTACGGTCTCCCAAGGCACGATCTTGATATATATACCTCTATCGCCTCCTTTACATCCATATATCCACGCGTATGTGCTCGTCGGTTAATGGTACTCCTAATGTTGCCTTTTTTCAAAATATCCTTCTTTTAGATGAACCTTTTTCTAGAGCATCGCTTACCGACTCTGCCGTTCACATCTGCAACATAAATTTGCTTTGTCACTCTTCCCTCGTTCATTCTTTCAACATGACGAAACCACCGAAGTACGCCTTTCTTAATCCTCGTCGCAACATCATCTTGCACACCACGTTTTTCTCTCATCACGCAATTTACTTCAAGACCGCATTTCTAATTACCAAAACTTACTAAAAGAATAAGAACAAAATTGTTGGACTAAATAAACAAATCAATTAAAAACTATCGAGCGCGGCGACAAGGCGCACGCACCGCCGCGGCCTGCACAAATAGTTAAAGAAACATGGAAAAATAAATATAAAACTAAAGGAACAATTTTCAACTATTGAATTGACACTACCGGATGTGACAAGTAAGCCGAAACGGAGACATAAGAAGAGGCGACAAGGTTATTATTTCTTTAAGGAGATATGCTAATAAAATCTATTAGAAAAAGAAGAAAAATGTTACGAAAAAAAACGGGAACGATCAACTTCAGAAACAAATATTATGACAGCTTCAAATATTACATGAAGATTAAACGAATTAGATGGTGAGACCACAAATTTAAGAAAAATAGAAGAAACTTCCTGCAAGCCTTAACTGATAAGGAGATAGAAAAATTGAGCCGAAAAGAACAAATTATGAGGTAACTTCGCACCTATGTGATTTTAATTCTATTTCAAACTTTATTTAACAATTTAAGATTGTTTTTTTTTTTGCTATTATGTTTTTAAAGTTAGATATTAAATATTATGTATTTTACATATAATTAAGTTGAAATTAGTTATCAGATTATTCACAATATACTTTATTATCAAATATTTTATTACCTACAAAAAAAAAACTAAAACAATTATAATACAGTATTAAAAATTAAGTTGAATTTTAAGCACTTATGTGGCACTTCTATTAAGGCGCCAGACCAGACTTTATATTCTCATTTATGAAGTTATAGTTTTGTATTATTTTTTTACTGTGTCCTGCCAAACAATTAATGAAATAATAAAATAATAGATTCCAATTTTACGCACTTGATTTAAAATAACACTGTGATACATTTCGTTGATTTTTTTTTCTCGAATCCAAATTTTAAAGGGTTAGAAACATTTCACTATCATTATAAGTTTTAATTTTTTTAAGGCATTAAATCTTAAATTTATATAATAACTTATGTAAAATATAAAAAACTTCCTTTTAAATGTTTGAATAAATTATTGTATCATTGTGTAAAGGTGATAACTCTTATAATGTGATTTTCAATTATTCTGTATACACGACATAATAAATAACATACTTTCAGTAATATTTTTCGATCTGTATAAAAGCGATATAGCTTTTAACGATGTAACCATGTGTACTTCTGAATAAATAAGAAATTAAAAATATTAGTTTAAGGTACTCATTTATATGAGTACTACTACTCGTACTTATGTAGTAACAAATTGTACACGTTAAGTTGACATTAGGCACGATTATATATATTTTTCATATTTTCTGGCTAATATAACACTTTTATTTCTTTTGAAAGACAAGAAACTAGGTAGGTAGGTAGGTAAATACTCGTATAACAAGAGTCAGTCTTTACACAGTGAATATAAAAGGTCTGCTAACCATTTCTTACGAATGATACTGATGTTTCTAAAAATATGATATTATAAAATGTTATGCAATGAGCGTATCCTATAAAAAACATAGTAACATAGATGATAAATTTAAACTGAACACAGCAACATGCAACACATTAACAGGTGTAGGATAAATCATAACAACATTGTAATAGCGATAAAAATAATAAGTATAGGAAAATAAATGAGTAAATGATAATAGTATTGTTACAGAGATGAAAATAATAAATAAATAACAGTGTAAACAGGAATAAAATAGTTAAGAGAGGTTTTAATAATAATGGTTCAAAAAAAAAGTTAAACACCGACAAAGAAAATTTATTGATAAGAATGTTATCTCATTTGTACAAAAATTAGAAAGCATGTAATTGGTATGAGGAATGGAAGAATGTTCGAACGTGTAAATACGAATGTTTTAGTTACTAAGTTTTGTCAATATTGGACTGATCACCCAAATATTGATGATACTTAAACTGTGCGACTTGAAATGTGTGAGAATGATGCAAGTTAGTATATAGAAGTGGGGCACGAAGGTATATAAATAAAGAACAAGGTAATGAAGAAATAAAGAAGGAATAAATATTTATGGCAATAATAAAAATAAATAAAAATATGACATTGACCAATAAGTAATGGAGAGATATGGGAACGTTCAACACTGGTATAGCGTATAGTCCTCGAGCAGGGTACGTTTCCGTGATTGGACGATGAAATCGGAGTAACGGGTACTAGGGAACAACGCCTTCAGCACAAGTGATGTAACTGAGTTTACTCATATTAGTACTGTTAGGGACCAGAGAATTCTTAAATTTGTTACCCTTAATAATGGTACATTGAGGTCACATCCTTCGTTGGATCATGGTGCGAACGTAGTTTTCCTCAGTGACAATTGTTGGAGTCCTTTGAAAATGACTTAAACGTAGACCTCAAGGTTGTGCGCACAACCCAAGGTACACTTTTACCTTGATATAATTACGATAAAAAGTTATGTACCAACAAAATGAAATGAATGTTACGAAAATGTAATATAATACCCAAATAAATGGGGGGGCCCATATGTATGTGTATAAAGTACCCGCATGAAAAATATCATGAAATCAAATATAATTGAAGTGAATTGAAACTCCGGTTCCCGATATTTAATAAATAAATACATATATGCGTGAATAGAGAGAAATAAAGCTAGCTAAAAGTCAAAATATAAAAAAAGAGAAAGTACGTACAAGATTTATGAAAAGAAATGATAATAAAAAGGCCTAACAATCTACAAAAGTACAAGGTAATAAGGGGATCCCCGACCAAATCCATGGGGTTGGATAGATGGTTATTTTGCATTTCTATATTAGGACTATTAACGCTACCCAAAATGCTACTAGCAAGTTGCACATATAACAGCTATAGGGTTCGATTCGCACAACTACACGTAAACAAATAAAAATATATCAACCCAATATGATAAGTACACTTTCGCGTAAATTTATATAAATTTACGAGATTTTTTCATATATAGGCACATTGATTCGTATTTACAATGATTCTACTTTAAATAATTTTTTTCTGTCTCATGTTTTCTTATGTAAAATGTGTACAATTTTGAACTACATTTATATAAAGCTTATTATAATCAAGTCCAAAGGTTATCGATACACTATTATTGTAAATTGTATAATGTAATCGTTTTTTTTTTTTCTATAAAAAAGGCAACGAAAACCTAAAATTGTGTCACCTGCTTGAAATAAAATTGTCTTTTCCAATGTAAATAAATATTTTGTAAAAAAAAAACTTTAGCTGTGTACCTAACAGTGTATTCTCTTTTTATATAAATTTCTGTCCCAATTAAGATAAACACATTTCTTAGAAGTAAAAGTAATATTTTATTATTAACAATGTAACTATTTTTAAATATCTGTTCCAAGTTTTTTTACTTGCATTCATATTATAACATATTATGGAAGTTACTTAAAGTTAGGTATGAATCACCACACCTTGTGATCATAGTCCGATGTAATTGCAAACGTAGCCTTATACGTACCTATCTACTTAGAAATTTAAAACGAAGGTGTCACAAACCGCTTACGCGGCTGGGATTGCAAGTTGTATTTTGATTCCCGTTATTATGATAGCGATGATACCTACGTTGCATTACATTATGTTTTTGCTCTTTTCATATTTAAATGAAATGTAATATTATCGGTGTTATATTCATTAAACCTTCAAATCACATGCTTTTAACTTTTATAAGTCATTAATTTCTGAAAATATAGTAGAATATTAATGTCTAACCTATTTGTGTGGATCATGAAAGCAATAGTTAAACAAATATAAAGGTATAAATAAATTAAATATAAAGTATATACAATTATGAATACAAAATGTGAATAAATAAATATAAGGGTAGAGCAGGTACTGCTTAATATGAAATGTAATAGTTTATTTTCAGTTTTATATTGTTTGAACTTTTAAATCATAACTTCTAACTAGAACATATAGTTAATGTAATAAATCTCGAGTAAAAATAAATGTAAAAAAAAATATTAATAAGTATATGGTATGATAGGTGGTATGTTCATGTTAACGTGCAGTTGTGACATTGATTAATATCAAAAATACGACAGGCTTAATGTCGAAATAAAAATGTTAACGAAATAAAATCGCATGCGTATCACGGATTGACTTAATAATATGATTATGTATAACCATGGTATAATCTGATCATGATCATGAGATTATAATTTTTTAAATGAAGTTAGTTTTATATTTTGTTTAACTACGTTATTTTATTCCAATTAGAAATTATATACATTTAAAGCCTATGTAACATTGTATTTTATTTTAATCTTCAATATTAAAAGATTAAAAATAAATATTAAAAAGTATTCAATATTAAAATTATTATTATGTTAAAAGATTCATGAAAACTAAAATGTAAAAAAAAGTAAATAGTGAACTTTCCTTTTTTTTTAAGTATCGGGGGAGGTGTAGTGTATGTGCCTCCACCCTAATAGCATATGTTAATAAATGTACTTACTCTTAGGTTTAAGTGACAGTATAATTAAAGTCTTCAGTAGAGAAACACGTTTCCTTTCATTTACCAACCGTTCAACATTACAATAATAATATGTACCCAATTATTAGTATATGTTAGTAATAGTATATGTAATAGCATTCCGTGATAAAAATTGTAATATATCAGTGCCATAGACTTCTATTCTGTTCATCCGTTAACCTATTTTTTCCAGACGGTAAAAAAATCATCCGTTATACAGTAAAGTCATCAAATGGTGTATTCGAGTGATCTCGTAAACTGCTGTAATATTACGGAATGTGAATAGCTTTTCTTATCAATTTAAAACCAACGAGCACACACTCCACCTGATAGTAAAATAATTAATATTAATATGAAATAATTTAATAATTAATCATATGATAATGGATTATGTTAGACTTTTTCACAATTTTTTTAATACTTATTTTGGGTGTAAAACGATACTGGCTGGTATTCAATATATTACTTGTTCCAGTCGAGTATCGAACCCGCTGCACGCAGTGAAATTCTCCTGCACTGCGTTACCGAGCCTCAATTTAGTACCAACAGACTATTGATGTCAAGCAGTGCCAGTGCAAAGGAATATTAAGTTTTTTTAAAAATATAATAAGGGTGATCAACGAGTACACATTCCATCTCATAGTAAATTAATGTTGAGGCACATATACATTTACATCCTCGATTAAGAATAAATATGTCACCCCTTTTTTTTTTTTTTTTTTTAACATGGGGAAATGCCTATGCATACCCGCCTCGCGGGGGCAAGGACGGGTTATGTCGGACTCGCACCGACTAAAACCCCATGGTGTTCCACCTTCGTCGCATATTGGCAGGGCTACGGGAACGCTTTCGCACACTTCCGCGGCCCTACCAGCGACTGCCGCCCCATGGCAGCACCTCCTCGGGAGAGGAATATTCCTCCCCGTTCTCCTTCCCAAGTAAGGCGCACCAGAACACATGGCACGCCTTCCTCCACGGCCTCCAATTGCATCTGCGCAACCGACGCCCCCGCGTCCGATGCGCGCAGGCCATGGGGCCAGGAAAAACGAGCACTTAGAAGTACTAGCCTTCCCAACCCCAGCGGCGGATCTGGTCTATGGCTCCGCCGCCAACCAAGATTCGGCTGCGGAGGATAGGGAGAGCGGCGCCTCACAATACCGACAATCCTCTCCCCCCCACAGCCCCATCACCCCCGCATCAACGGTGCGGCCCCGTTTGAGTCGCGGAGGATAGGGCGAGTGGCGCATCGCTATACCAACACTCCTCTTCCTCCGCGACTCCACCTCGGCTGCAGCGGTAGAGGGTGCGGAGTCCCCACTCGCTGCAGTCCACCAGCACACATCCGAAGTGGGCTCCCGGAGGAGGAGGCACTCGGAGTGGCCACTTCAGGCCGGCCCTTCACCTCAGGCCAGCCACGTGGGTTCCTCTTTGTTCACCGTGGGCGACCAAGCCACGGTTACTAAGCCCCCCCGCCACGACAAGGCGGGAACCCGTTCGGGGGGGAAATATGTCACCCCTGAGGGCTGAAAACGTAACGTTCATTGTTTCATCTTATTTCTCAGTTCAACACCGAGGACTAAGATGAAACGTTACGTTAAAAGAGTCACCGGTTCTCTTTACTCGCAATAAAAAATACAACAGTATCAAACTGTATATTTCATGCAATAATTAACTTACTGCTAATGTTCAAATTAAAGTAAATACTCATCTCATTCAAAAGAAACATATTTCGGTCTTATTTTTTAACTTAATGATCCCTTATATATATATATCCTTTTTTAACTTTTTATAGCCGCCAGTGCCGTGCCCGTGCTTGACCACAATCCCACCTGATGGTAAGTGGTGATGCAGTCTTAGATAGTAAATCGCACTGTCTTAGCGTAACAAATGCCTATTCAATCTGACCTAGAAGATGCCCAGATTGTATTCGGACGGAAAAATAGACGCCGGAAAATTATTCCACTCCTAGGCTGTACGCATTAAAAATGTCGAAGTAAACCATTTGGTTCTGATGCGTGGAATATCGACAATAAAGGGATAAAGACCCACCGACCGCCTGGTCGTCCAATGGTGGAAAGGAGAGGGAGGACTTAAAGCGCGCAAATCCTGCGCACACTCTCCGAAATGCATCCTATAAAATACCGAGAGGCTGGCTACTCTGCGCCTGTGCTCGAGGCTGACAAGGTTGTTTTCAACCAAATCAAGGTCATCAATGCGACTCTTAGCACGTCTCTGCACTGAGTCCAACACTGCCTGGTGGCATTTTGCAGCACAAGCTCATATGTGACATCAGTGCTCCATGCACGACCAGACTTGCGCTTTATATAATTTAAGGTAAGGAGCTGTCCCGGCGTGAAGTACTGCCGCACCCATGGAAGAACACCAAGTTTCCTTGCGGCTGCATTGGCGCTGAACTCAATGAAATGCCCATAGCTGAGGTTCGGAGAAAATTCAACCCCTAACAACTGAAGGCCGTCAGTGTACTCCAAGGATACATTCCGGAAAGTAGGAGCCAGGGTGAGCGGGCTCCTTTTAGCAGCGAAAAGACACGCTTGTGTTTTGGAGGCGTTGAATCTCACGAAATTGCCATCGCTCCATTCGGAAACTGCCTGTAGTTTGAAATTCACACGCGAAATCATAGCCTCTCTTTCGGACTGGATTTGACACCGACTCACCCAAGCACTTGGTTGGTATCTCTCCACAACTGTGCTTATCGTCTGCATACCCATAGATACCGGGCATAATCAGATCGTTAATATGCGGCAGGAAGAGAGCTGCGGAGAGAACAGACCCTTGAGGAACACTGGCGTCAGTCGCCACAGAATCGGATGAGCAGCCATCGACGACGACCCGAAGAGACCGTACACTCAGGACTTATTTTAGATTATGACCTTAATTGGAAGCCAATTATAGAAAAAAATCAAATCCTAATTACTAACACTTTCGGGGACTCTTCACGACATAACTATGTCTACCTAGAAACGATCGGTACATAATTCATCATTTTTAAGTTAAACCTTATATTACCTTTGAATAAAACTATTATTTACGGATTTTATCGCATTGAATTACTTTAATTTATTTTTATTATTATCCCGACGTTTCGGGTGCTTTACAGCACCCATGGTCACGAGGGGGACTGAGATGTTTGACGTCCCAATGTCATAGTTAGTCCGGCTACATTCAGTTTTATTTAATATTAATTTTTGGTCCGATTTACGCAAAACGAGCTTATAGTATCATGAAGTCTTGCAGTGGTATGTTTGGGTTTGGGTTTAATTTTGTTAATTATAGGATCCCAAGCAGATGGTAGCACCCAACCATCTTCTCTATTGAAATTTGGATGTTTTTTAATTTCAATAGCCTCGCGTATCATCCTTGGTAGGAATCGGTGTTCTTTTGCGAGAATTTGTGGTTTATCAAATCTAATGTAATGGTGGCGACGATCTTGAACATGTTCGCAGACTGAAGACTTCCCCGAGCGTCGGTGCTTCACATCAGCTATATGTTCCTTCACGCGGGTTTTTATAGATCTCTTTGTTTGACCTATGTAAGAGAGACCACATTCACAATCTAGATTGTACACACCTGCATCTTGTAGAGGAATATTACATTTGATGGATGGTAAAATTGACTAATCTTCTTCAGCGGCTTGTAGTATGTCTTAATGGACGCTCGCTTCAAGATGTAGCCAATCTTGTCCGTGACTCCTCTGACATATGGTAGTAGAGCAGGCGCGCGCTCGACTGTGGCCGGCTTCACTCGTTCACTGTGACGTAGGCGCGGGACCCGAAGCTTGTTGTCTTGCAATACTTGTTTGACGTGCTGAAGCTACGCGGCCAGATGTTTTCTGTCACAGATCCCTCGTGCTCTCAGAAACAAAGATTTACCCACGGTAGCTAACTGTGAAGGATGATGGTGAGATTCACCATTTAGATATCGGTTGGTATGGGTCTTTTTCCTATACTTTTATTTTATTATTTGACTTGGATGTTTGGCATTTGATTTGATCGTTAATTTGCAAACAAATGCCAAACATCCAAGTCAACGCCAGAACAATAAACAACCGTTGACCATAGACACAAACTATTAACAACGCGCTGTCTATAATTTGTCAAAACAATCACTGGACGAACCGACAATGAAAGTATTAGCGAAGGGAATGAACTTCGCATTAACTCCGCGAAAAATCCCGTACGAAGAAATTATCTGCAGTGTTGAGGATTGTCTGTTTAAGAATAATATCAGTAAGGAAGATTTGGAGGCCATAGGTCAAGATATTTCGTCCTTGTTACGTCGTAGTTCAGTGCCGAAACCAAACCTTTTATCGGACGAAAGTACATATAAAAAGGTCAAAACAGACCCTACAACTAACACGCTTAAAACAACTAGCGATTTAATAAAGAAATACTCCGAAAAATTAAATCTCGACGTGAATTCGCTAATACCACCATGTGCCAAACGACCGAGGTTGTATGGGTTACCGAAGATACACAAACCAAACGCTCCACTACGTCCCATAGTGAGCCAAATCGATTCACCAACTTATAAGCTGGCACAATACTTAGCAAAAAATACTATCACCACTGAGAGGACATACCAGAGCACACACAAAGGATTCATACCATTTTGTGAGTGAGATAAAAGACCTACATCTCGCTAACAATGAAACTATGGTCAGTTTTGATGTTCAGTCACTATTTACATGCCTACCTATTGTGGACTGCATCTCAATTGTAACTAGGAAGCTAGAAGAAAATAACATGCCTCAAGAATATGCAATACTACTTGAACATTGCCTCACATCTGGCTATCTATTGTGGAAGGAGGAGTTCTACAAGCAAGTAGATGGTGTGGCGATGGGCTCACCTGTGTCTCCCATAGTCGCCGACATATTCATGGAGGACTTTGAGGAGAAAGCCCTTCTTACTGCTCCTGTAAATCCAAGGTTCTACAAGCGGTACGTAGACGACACTTTCACAATTTTACCATCTGACAAAGTAACTGCATTTTTAGACCACCTTAACTCCATAAACTCTAAAATATAATTCACAATGGGGTTAGAGACAAATAATTCTTTATCCTTCCTAGATGTTTTAGTCATCCGAAATCCTGATAACACTATTGGTCACACTGTGTATAGGAAAAAGACCCATACCAACCGATATCTAAATGGTGAATATCACCATCATCCTTCACAGTTAGCTACCGTGGGTAAATCTTTGTTTCAGAGAGCACGAGGGATCTGTGACAGAAAACATCTGGCCGCGGAGCTTCAGCACGTCAAGCAAGTATTGCAAGACAACAAGCTTCGGGTCCCGCGCCTACGTCACAGTGAACGAGTGAAGCCGGCCACAGTCGAGCGCGCGCCTGCTCTACTACCATATGTCAGAGGAGTCACGGGCAACATTGGCTACATCTTGAAGCGAGCGTCCATTAAGACATACTACAAGCCGCTGAAGAAGATTAGTAAATTTTTACCATCCATCAAATGTAATATTCCTCTACAAGATGCAGGTGTGTACAAGCTAGATTGTGAATGTGGTCTCTCTTACATAGGTCAAACAAAGAGATCTATAAAACCCGCGTGAAGGAACATATAGCTGATGTGAAGCACCGACGCTCCGGGAAGTCTGCAGTCTGCGAACATGTTCAAGATCGTCCCCCACCATTACATTAGATTTGATAAACCACAAATTCTCGCAAAAGAACAGCGATTCCTACCAAGGATGATACGCGAGGCTATTGAAATTAAAAAAACATCCAAATTTCAATGGAGAAGATGGTTGGGTGCTAGCATCTGCTTGGGATCCTATAATTAACAAAATTAAACCCAAACCCGAGCATACCACTGTAAGACTTCATGATACTATAAGCTCGTTTTGTGTAAATCGGACCAAAATTAATATTAAAAAAACCGAAGGTAGCCGGACTAACTATGACATTGGGACGTCAAACATCTCAGTCCCCCCTGTGACATGGGTGCTGTAAAGCACCCGAAACGTCGGGATAATAATAAAAATAAATTAAAGTAATTAAACGCGATAAAATCCTTATATTACCTATTGTATTGAAATTTGGTGGACTGCTGCTAAATAAAATTTAGATTGGTTTTATTTAATTATAAATTTCGAATACATACAAATTTGATAATACTAAACATAGAATAATATCATAGTATATACATAATACTAAATTAACGAATTTACTGCACTCTAATAAGTATTACACAAGTACTATACATCATTGAATTTTAATAAAAAATAACAAATACATAAAATAAAATTACGCAAAGTAAATTATTTAGTAACACGTCTACTCAGAATAACCGGAAAAAAGACATTGAATTTAAAGGTGGATATTTATTCTATAAACTACCTAAAAATTACTTCAGGCATATTTATTAAACTCCATTAATAAATGAAGTTACCAAGTACTATTCGTAAGCTGTGAGTGATAATGATTAATGCCATACCTAGCTTTTTTACACAAATCCGTTTTTCCTCGATTGGTATTATTCATGTATTAATTGTTGTAGGATTTGAAGACGATCTACATTTTATTTTATTTTATATAATATTTACTGTATGCTCAATATAAGTATATTTTGTTAAATTGAGTTTTTCAGTAAGCAAATTATTACACTACAATAAAGTTCTTAAACTACATTTCACTCTGATATTTTGTAAAAGCGTGGTAGTGAAAATATTTTGGAATAAGACATTTCCATCTTTCTCATTTTCCAAGTTCTACTTAATATTTGAAACTTCACATTATATTGCTAAATCCTTAACTTAACAAGAGTGCTTAATGTCTGCATGTGTAAGAGATATTATCCTAGATAAAATAGATAAATCCTATTTTGATGACAGCTTGCGGCAGATACGAGATGTTCTGGTGGTTTATGACAGGAAGGATATTTTAATCAACTTGGTACTTTAGTCACTTATTTTATTTATTTTATATTATACACAATGATGTTGTGTACCTACCATTTGTGTAATAATCCTTATTTACATTAACTTCTATTAACAAGCAAAATAATGAGCGCAAGGTAGCTTTGAAATATAGAGATTTTAAATATTCTATTTTCAAATTTTCAACTTCCCCTATTCGTTTGCTCGCTTCCGTTCTGGAAATTTAGACATGCAAAATGAACCCCATAATCGTACAAAAATACCAAAAAAAAATCTAGAAAGATATTTAGAACAATAGAAAAATATGTTTTTCGTAAGTACTATTACAATTAAACAATTATCACAAATTTTCTTTGTATAATCGTCGTAGATATGATTGTTGCACTTTTTGCACTTTGCGGTCGTTTTCCTGTCGCATTTTCGTGAACAGATGTAGCAAGTTCCTCTTTTTGCTGGGTGCAATTCTATGTTAGATGTTGTAGGAGACGTAGTCAGGTTCCAACAATAGCTTTTTCAAAGTACTAGGCAGGGACGGAACTATTGCTCGCGATAATCTATGTGCCTTTACTGATTCTGTTGATAATAACTTTAGAAAAATTCGTCTGTTTATGGTATCCTCATTGTTATTGAAGTTATAAATAACGAATTTATTTATAGTAAACACATTGAATAAATGAAAAAATGATAACAATAGGCCATCTCTTCGTCCGCCAAGCAACGTTATATGTGGAACACAGTTCGATTCATACTCTGGCTCCCAAAATGTATCTGCGTCTCCTTCTAGGCCCAACTCATCGTCTGTCTCATCGAAGTCTTCTTCTTCATCTTCAAGAATCGCACTTATTTGTTCAAGTCGATGACCCTGCCTATTTTGGGCCATGTTGAAATAATTCTGTGAAAGATAACTGTTAAAAAACTTGATAAACTACAAAAAGTTATTGTAGTTTATACGCATAGAGAAAAATCAAAACGTAATAGCATGTGTTTACCAAACAAAAACATAAAAAAATAACATAATTTTGTATTTTATATGAATAAATATTTTCGAAATTGACATGATAAGGTGAAAAAAATGTTTAAAATCTTAATATGTCGTGCGGGGTCATCGCGACCCCAAGCCCCTCCGCGTAGTGCGTGCAATCAACTCCACGGCGCGGGCGACACTGAATTGAGTGCAGACTAAAGAGTTAGGAAGCTAGCAAAAAACTTGGGTTGCCAGTTTCAATAGCTAAACAAATAACTTAACTTGAAGATCACTTGGGGTCGCGGTGA
Organism: Parnassius apollo; assembly: GCA_907164705.1. Classification (NCBI taxonomy): domain Eukaryota; kingdom Metazoa; phylum Arthropoda; class Insecta; order Lepidoptera; family Papilionidae; genus Parnassius; species Parnassius apollo. Next base: position 16,102,049 of record CAJQZP010000885.1, read on the forward strand.
CCCCGCGCGGCTAATTAAAGGTTAACTAAGTTAATACACATTGTATTATGGAATATATCAAAAACATGTTAACGCGATTTTATATACTAAAAGGACTCCAAATATTGAAATACAATGTTTTAAATTGATTTACAATTAAAACCATGCTAAGTTAACAATACCATAATATAGTCCTTAATTTATAATATAATATTAACTTATTAATGCTTTTATGCAACATGTAAAATATATACCCTGTATGTAGCGTGTAGTGACGGAGTAAGAATATCCACTACCACATATCGTACGATGGGTATCGTAAGAGGCGACAGAGGAAGACAAATAAGGAGATGGGCAGCAGCGTCTTCCTAATAACGAATAAAAAAATACTCCGGTTGTCAACTAGCTTGTCAAGCGTGGTCACTATGGCAAATAGCCACACTATGAGACAATCTATGTGCGAGGCCTATCTTCAGCAGTGGACTTTACTAGGCTGTAACATTAACGGTAAAATGCTTTTATACCACATGTAGAAATACTTATACAATATGTAAAAATACGTGAAAACTCTTTTTACTAATTGTAAAAATCTTTATGAGCCACTCTGACTGCTTGTAAGTTATTCTTACTTATATAAAATATTAATTAATAAAGCAACAACAGTAAGCACAAGATAATAATTTTACTTATTTTACATAACGCTTGCCACCGCGGGTAAAAGAATTAAAGTACCCACCGGTACAGGGCTACTCTCAATTATTTTACCAGTGAGGCTTACTTAGGCTGTTACTTTACTTATTATTAGAAACGTCTGAAATAAAAAATAAATCTTATTTTCTGCAGCATAAAATATAACAAAATAAATGTAGCTGCAACTTTATTCGATTAAATTTTTATCAATTATAACTCCTTACTGATGAAAAAAACTAAAAACTATCTTAAAATATATCTAAATTCTGATCTGTATTATTACCCAGTATCATTCGATTGACAACTGAAATACGGCAATGTCAAGTTGGTTTGTCTTACTAACAACCTCATAGCTCTTTAAATGTCCTTCATTTGAATTTCAGACAAAGCTAATGTTTGTCTAACACAATAAATAATCGACTGTCGGGTATTTGCGTATTGTTGCTCCATTAGATAGAGCAGCTAAATTCTTAACCCGTCGTATTATTTAGGCTTTATAATGTATTTTGTTGTTGTTTTTGTAAAATTAAAGATGGTTTTGGGTCTATGGGGACATTTACCTGACCATAATTTATCATTACATCCCGTGTGTTGTTAGATACGATTTTAGGGGAAGGGCCTAGATGTTCTTGTGACCTTTGATACAAAACAAGGTTTTATGATCTTTTATATAGTATTCGAAATCTACTTGATATACCAGCGACAGGAAGCAGTGTCAAAGTTACCGAGACAATTGAGACTGCGATCAATAATCCACCAGCTAATCTAGTAGATTGTTTATGTTCTTATGAGGAATATAATTATGTAGCGCAGTTAAATTCTAATAATTCCCAAAATCAAAAAATGTCAACTTAGTTGAAATTAATAAGAACATCATTACAGTCGCCAATGCTGTCAAATTATAGCGTTGGTATAATACCTTGAGATAAAATCTACAGAGTGTTTTTAAGAAAGTAACTAAATTCAGAATGCCACCAAGCAGCTTTGGACAGAATAGAATGTGCGTGCGTGCGTGCGTGCTGTGCGTGCGTGCGTGCGTGCGTGCGTGCGTGCGTGCGTGCGTGCGTGCGTGCGTGCGTGCGTGCGTGCGTGCGTGCGTGCGTGGGTGCGTGCGTGCGTGCGTGCGTGCGTGCGTGCGTGCGTGCGTGCGTGCGTGCGTGCGTGCGTGCGTGCGGTGCGTGCGTGCGTGCGTGCGTGCGTGCGTGCGTGCGTGCGTGCGTGCGTGCGTGCGTGCGTGCGTGCGTGCTGTGCGTGCGTGCGTGCGTGCGTGCGTGCGTGTGTGTGTGTGTGTGTGTGTGTGTCGTCTCTCTTCAATCTATCATCCGTCAATCAGAAAATTTTCATCCGTTTGTTGTTGACTTACCATGCATTCAAAACAAATGGTGTGCTTTATCTTGTGTCATGCGTACAGCAAATGAAGAAAATAAGTTACCAACATCTGCCATTCCGTCCTAATACAATTTGGGTATCTTCAAGGCAGGAAAGAATAGACTTTTGGTGCGCATGAACATCTTTGGCTGTATCAGCACTTACCATCAGGTGTAAAGTCTATATTCAAAATAAAGACGAAATTATTTTTATAACTCACAATTATTATTTAAATTTGAAATTAAAATTCGCAGCATTAAACAGAATCGAAACCCAAAACATTGGTACAAGTTATTTACAAGATTAAAGTCTAGCAGTGGATTGTGTTGCGCTTAGTGGTTCTAACGGCTTATAAAGAAGAAAGTGTAAGAAGAAGAATAGGAAACTGTGAATGAAATACTAAGTACACAAAAACTAAATCAATAGATTTTACAAATACTCTTGTCAGCCCTGCTTTTCTGTTACTCCCTATTTTAATTTAATTAAAGTTTTAAGTATAGATTAAAGGATATAAAAGCGAGATTATATTATAACTGTATTGAACTTAATACAATTGCTTCGTATCCACCGATAAAATTATCACAAGTCTATTTGGACTTGAATTCATCTGCTGCCAGCTAGATTTAGGGATGCCGACAATATTTAATTTGTAAAATTTCTTAACATCGTTAAGATATTTTCTAGCTACTTTTGTCTTTATACGTATTATAAAGTTGATACGCCATTTCGTCATGTCGTGGTGGACTGATGATATAGAAATTCATCTAACGATTATGCTCAACTTAAAATTAGAAAATTGGTGAAATTAAGTAAATATTTAAAAAAAAATAATAATCAGCATTTACAGATAATATACATTAGTAAATAAGTAAAATTATATTTCGCGCCTTTAAGTTTGGGTAGGTATCATTAACAATTTTTCCGCAAAATAATAGAGTACGCACTTCTTAGTTCTGATCTGAATGCATATAGAAGGCCAGTATAAGGACAAGCAGGAAGCCATTTCATCTTGGCCCTCAAAGGACAATACTTCTGTAGCCTTCTTTGTTTGACATTGATTGCGGGTGTATTTTGGTAACAACCATTTCGCTTGTCGCATCAGATGTATAGTAAAGAATATAATATAATAATAAGTAATCAAATCTTTCAAAAATGCTTACTTAATTGATTTGTAGAATTTAGGTTTTAATAAGGCTAACTGAAGTGTTTAAAATTTGTAAAAGTCAAAAAATATTTTATTAGGTGTTATTATTTTCCTCAAAATAATTTAATTTTATTACTGTACGATAAAGTTAACAAAAAACTAAGACGACTTTACCATGAAGCTGAATTGAATTTTTTGTCTGGTGAATTAATTGTTATCGTGATTGAGTGGAAGGAATGAACCTCAAAGCTCTCTCTTTCTCTCAAACACAAAATTTTGAATACAAAATATCTAACAAAAAATAAATGCATAAAACTGTTTAAGCGGTGGTTAAGTCGCTTCTGTAGACATCTATTCCTTTTTTTAATACCTGTTTTGGATATCGGAGTTGGTTCATGTATATATAGTTTTAGTAAAATGGGATCAAAGACATTTATTCTCATAAGAATTTACAAAAACTCACTTAAATGAGAAATACATTAAATTATTATTATTTAGTAGTTAGGGTGTTATTATAGTTTGTGATTTTGTAGGCTATGTTAACAGTTTTTAAAATGTTAGCATACTTTTAGCTTCCTTGATATCTATAGGCAATTTATTGTACTCGTTTTGCGCGTTTTGAACAGAATTGAGGTTAGTTTTGGCAGTTGATTCCCAGATTTTTTCCAGATAATCGATGTGTGGCTTAGCTATTGAGTTATAGAAAGTGTAACGGACTTTCTGTGGAAGGCAGCGAATAATTTGCTTAGTGCTCCGGTTAGGTGTTCTTTCCATGTCAGTTGGTTATCTAAAGTAAGGTCCTAATACTTCTCGCTTGTTACTTTATTGAATACGATGTCATTAATTGTTTGAGGTGTGAGATCAGGTATTTTTTTATTTTTTGCTGCAAAAATTATAAAGTTTGTTTTGGCTACGTTTATTGTAAGAAGATTTGAGCAAAACCACATATTTAGTATGTTTAGGTCATTTTTCCCGTTTTGATTAACGAATTCAATATTCTTACCGAAGTAAAATAAGCTGGTATCGTCCGCATATAGTGATAGGTCTCTTTTTAGTTCTAAAGTTCTTACGTTATTTATGTAAATAAAGAAAAGCGATGGGTCTTAAATTGAGCCTTGAGGGATGCCGTACGTTATTTGATTAAGGCTGCTTTTGTGTCCTGCAAGTTTAACTATCTAATAACGGTCGGAGAGGTATGAATTAAGAAGTTCAAGAGGCGTTGCTGTGATACCTGTATCGTGTAACTTATCCAAAAGTATTTTGTGTAGACTGTATTGAACGCCTTGTTTAGATCGATGAAGATGCCAAGAGCAACCTTTTTTTCATCTATATTTTTTTATATTTTGGTAACAATGTCTATAGTCGCTGATAGTGACATAGCTAGATTTGGGCCTGAAACCACATTGTTTGTGATAAAGAACATTTATAGAGTTCAAATAAGTCACAAGTCGGCTATAAATAATTTTCTCGAAAATTTTAGAGACAACGGGAAGAACCGATATAGGCCGGTAGTTGCCCTGGTCGATTTTGCTGCCAGATTTGTGAATACGTGTAACTTTGGCGATTTTGAGACTAGGTACCGGGAAATGTACCTTGTTCTAGACAGTTATTTAAGCATCGAGTTAGTTCTGGAGCTATAAGGTTTTTTACGCATTTTATGGACTTGTGCTGACGTTATCAATGCCCGAGCTAGTATATGGATCTAAGTTGTATATTATTTTAATTACCTCGTCAACTGAAGCTGGTGCCATTGCCGTTAGCCTTTTATCGTTGTTGTTAACTTTTGCATTTGTAAAGATTCTGTTATCATGTTACTGAAGGAGAATTTTTTGTGCTAGTTCTGCTCCAATAGATGAAAAGAAGTTGTTGAAGCATTCGCAGATCTATCATCAAAAATAGTTTTACTTTCTGATGTTTCAAACGTGTAATACTGAGGGGATATTCTATTAAATTATGAGTAGCCGCATTTTAGGAGTGTATTTCTATATTCTTCAACTAAGCTGTCCAGGTTAAGCAGGTCCAGATTAAAGTCACCAAATACTACGGCCCCTTTTAATGAAGTCGTTGTAATGGAAGAGTTTCTAAAAATTTGGTAACGTTTGTTCTTCTACCCTTGTATACTGCGTAAATATCTAGTGAAAACTTATATATGTGTCCACAAGAAATGGTTTTCATCCTTTTCGAATTCATCAACATAGCTATGTTTAAAAATGTTGTGGACAAATATTGATACACCACCGCCAACAACATATTGTCTGTTCTGATAGTAGTGAGTATATCCGGGTAATTTAAATCTTTTGGCTTCATCATTAGACTTAATCCATGTTACAGTAAGGATAACACATGTATCGTAGATTTGAAAGATTCATCAACATACCTCAATTTATTGAATTTTCCAGGCTTTGCGATACTTCCAATATTTGCGTATAAGATTTTTTAAGATTATTTATTGATAAGGTTATCATAATTGTTTGTTATTTGGTAAGTAGTATTATATTTGTTTGCTTTGTCACTCAAGCATTGAACTTTTTTGATTATGTTTTGACAATTTTTGATACATTTCTTATATAATTAATACGTATATTTTCTTCTCCCTCTTCAGTTCTACGTTTCAGTTCTTCTTTCAGATATTTACGTTGATTTTGCTGAAATGGTGTCTCATTCGCATATAATTTAATATTACTATCTTATATGTTTCCTTTGTTGCGCATAATTTAAAAAAATGCATACTATTTCAAATAATTGTACATATTTGACAAAATTTTAAAAGCCTTGAATATTAATATCATGATATCAATATATTAAAGTAATATTAAGCATATATTTTACGAGAATGAAAGAAGAGCTACATAAAACAAAAATTTAAACGATTGTTGGTTATTATTCCAGCCACTATAAGGTGGACTGCGTAGTACCCACTCAAACTAAATTCTAATAATAAAAGATAACTAACCACATTGCAAAGTAAGTTAAGTTGAACTTATTTTAATATTTAAACGTTTATTAGAAGTGATAAATCATAAGCGGTTTTAATTAAGATTTGCCTGAAAACCTTAACTGTAATTAACGACAATACGCCGTTCGCGATGATTTGCATAGTTTCTGAAGTAGTCGTTTTTACTTTGTTTAATATTTAATAAATTAATGTAGTTTTAAATAATATATTTTAATCAAACCAGATTATATTAATCATAAAAACGTAATAAATAATTATAATAAATGTTTTATTTTTCAAATAAATTTATTTTATACAATGTGTTTAAATATTTTAAAACTATAAAAGTCAGCGCTCTTCAAACATTTTCGTTTTAAAAGAATGATTCACCACTACCAATTGTACAATTTTGAAATATTTAGTTTGCGCTAAATTTCCAATCTCAACTTTATTTCTAAAGAAACTCACATTTTCTGTAAGATATGGTAGCATACAATGCGACCGTAACCAATGATTCGGAGGCAACTTGGGCTCGTCTAATGAAACATAACGACTTAGTCACGATAACCGGAACTAACGACTCATCATGTCCTTGAATGAATGTAGTAGAGAAATACGTAATACTTTGCCTCGTTGTTATTTAAGCTTATAGTTGTTATTACTTAGTGTAAAGAATAAATTTATATATCCCATTTTAATAGCAGTACTATGATTCTTTATATAACTTAAATTACGTTTTCATTAATTTTTTTGTTGCAGCAAACTTTATAAAATTATAATAAATAAAATTGACATTTTTCTTTCAACATATTTGCAAGTGACATATGATTTATTTTATACATAAATATTTTTACACTGGGACATGGTGTCGGTGCGTTGTATCAATTTAAGTAAAGTATTTTAATAATTATTATTACTTACTTTAATTTCTTTAACGAACACTAAAGTTAATAACCTTGGTGTTCGTTAATAATACAATCATCACCTTTACAAGTCCACTGTTGAACGTAGGTATCCCCCAATGTATGCCACAACAGACGGTCCTGAGTCAACTTTATGCATGTTTCATGTCACTCCAGTCCTGTATAACAGTAAACTCGTATTGCATATTTGACAAAAATCTGCGTATTTAACATATACAAACACTTACGTAACAAGTATATAAGTTAAAATACGAGATTGGATATTTTAGAAACATGTAATAAGTTAAAAAAAAAGGTTTTGTTGATAAACGGAGTCAGTACCTACTTGCATTCTAGTGGAGTACACTAATCTTCCTTTATCAAGCATTACAAATTAGAGAACTATTTTGTTACATTTCAAGTTATGACATTGCTTTGTTGAGATAAACGATTCTTACAATCTGCGAGCACTTACCTGATTAGTTTTATTATGTCCTTTAAATGTAGAATTTATAGAGTTTTATATTTACTTGTATGAAATTGTAAGTCAATTCATATCAACATGTGGTGACGGTACAAGGCGTTATACCATCTAGGATATGCCAGCCTATGTGATGAGATAATGATATACAGGAGAATCTTACTACTCTTCGGATACTCTTCGGATCCTCTCGTTCTGATCCGTCAGCGTCTTTAGCATAACCATTCTCCAGGAGGTCGTTCACTTGCTTCGTATAAGATTCGTTAAACTCCGGCGACTGATCCATCTTAATCTCGATTGCTCGGAGTCTGCGTGCTGCCATGTCATAACTCGGTGGCAGCTTGACGTTGTCGTCCCTCCATGGTAATCCGACTTGGTAGCTTGGTTCGTGACGGTGCGCTGGAATATGTCAACAGTACGCTCATCGTCCCGTCGTGGTCTGCTCTTGAGCGAGATACCTATCGAGTCGATCTCATATTGCTTCTTGAGGAGGTCGGTCAACTCCTCGTCTGGACTGACATACGTTTTGACGTCTTCTTCATGTCGCGTATTAACGTACGATATATGTAGAACGGTTTAATTATCTTGTCTACATATAACATGGGGCGCGGTTCCCTGTATAACCCATCCCAACAATATCCTAGCGGCAATGGGCTACTTACGACGTCCTATTCGTAAATCTCGCGATACAATTAAATGGCAATTATCCGAACCTATAAGCACTTTAGGTTTAGCATTATTATAACTAAACTACGTAAAGATTTCAACCGTAGACATTCCTTACCGACGGATTGCGAACCTACGTTTAACTTGTACTACGTTTAAGTTGTTAATCGTACGAGCGTTTGTCACATACGACTCGTTTCTCGTTTTACCGCGTATGCCTATTTTCAATACAAGACTATTGGCCTCTCGTTGGCTATCCGATAAACCTTGTATGGTCAGTGCCTTCGTCGGCCCTTCCGTACCTAATTCACGAGCTAATTGATAGTGCGATTAACGAGATCGTAGACCCTTCGTCGAGCAGCGCGTAGGTTTCGATCTCTTTACCTCGCGGTCCGCGCACTATTATAGGACACACTTTTAAGAACACTGTTTTATCGTAAGCCGTATTAGACGCGACGAGCACTATTTTATCTGGGGCGACAGATGCTTCCGGGGCTTGGGCCTTCTTCACGTGTAACAACGCGTGATGAGGGGCAGTGCAGCCATCGACGCTGCATGTCTTATTACTTAAGACGCCGATGCTTACTACTTAAACATTTAAAACACACTCCCTCTTGCTTCACCCATTTCCACCGACTATCACTGTCCATCTGCGCGAACCATCCATTTACACTTCACTATTACATGTTCACCACCACAACACGGACCCTTCTTATCACTTTCATTATCACTGTTTGCGCATGCGGTGAACGTTTTCACGTCGCGGGGCCTATCCTCTGCGCGGCGTGTTGCTATTATTTTTCTCGATGGTGGCGTCTCTCTTCTTGCGGGCACTTCCCTAACCGGCGTGATGGACGTATAAGCGTTACTTAATGCTCGATCAGCTCCTCTCATCATAAATCTGGACAGTGTGACGATGTCCGGTTCCTCAGTACTACCGTAGTGCTCCGCATAGTCGCACCATCGTGACCGTAGGTGAGGGCTTAACTGATTCGTGACCTACCGTATTAACATAGGATTTTGCAAATATTCAAATTCAAATTCAAATTGTTTATTGCATGTCACATTACACATTTAAGATGGTACAATTTTGATAGGTATAGATGTGACGCCCCGCAAGGGCATAGCAACACTAGAGGGCTAACTATTTTCGTATTATCTAATTTTTACACATAAATTACAAATTATCATATCATCAACATTCAATATTATTTTATATAAATTAATTTAAATTTGAAACACAATGTATAGTCTAAGTATTCTTACTTTATCGTTATTTATCGTCAAAAAATTCATTTAAATTTTAGTAACATTTACTAATAGGAAATATTTTTAATTGTTTATTAAATTGCACAGGATTTTCCAGGATTTTTATGGAATTCGGTAAATGGTTATAAATCTTTATTGACATAACGTGAGGGCTGTTTGAAACTAATTTTAGAGAAGGGTATCTTAAGCTTATATAAATTTCTATTATTTCTTTTAATCTTTTTAATAGGTGAGTAGAGTTTTGAGTGTTTCCTAACAAATTTAAAAGATTCGAGGATGTAGATAGATGTAGGTGTTAAAATTTTATTTTTAATGAAGTGGTGTTTACATGACTCCATTTTGTCAAAATTTATCAATATTCGTAGACACTTCTTTTGTAATATAAATAATTTGTTTACATCACAAGAGTTTCCCCACAAGGTGATGCCATAGGAGAGTACGGAGTGAGCATCTGCATAGTAAGCGGCAAGGGCAGTCTTAAGATCTGTCACACGTTTAAGGTGTTGCAGTGCATAAATAAATGAGGATAATTTTTTTTGCAACTTTTTGTACGTGCTGTTTCCAACTCAAATTTGTGTCCAGGTCTATTCCTAACAAAGTGCCAGAGTTAACAGTTTCTAGTTTTGTATTTTTATAGTTAAACGATATTTGTAAACCAGCTTTTTGGTAGGGTTTAAATTGAATAATTTTAGTTTTATTAAGGTTAAGTTGTAAATTATGTAATTGTAGCCAGCCAGTAATTTTATCTAATGTATAGTTCAATTTTGTAGTTATATCTGTGGAACTAGTGCAAGAGATTAAGATGGAGATGTCATCTGCAAAGAGCACGCATAGATCGTCCAGTATTTTTGGGAGATCATTTATATAAATAAGAAACAAAATACAACCCAAAACGCTACCTTGAAGGATAGAACCAGTAATGAGAGTTGCATCCGATCTGACATGAGTAATTTTGCCTATCTCGAAGTCGGTATTTTCAATTTCTACATATTGGAAGCGGTTATCAAGATTGGATTTGAACCAATTATGAGCTATTCCCCTAATTTCTGTTTGATACAGTTTATCCAATAGAGTTCTATAACAGACTCTGTCATAGGCTTTACTCATATCGAGCAAGAGACCTACTGCGATTTTTTTATCGTCGATTTTGTCTAGGATGTTTTTATTTATAAATTGCTAAGGTGGTGGAATGGTTTTTTCTAAAGCCATGTCGGTTCACATGCAAAATTTTATATTTTTCATAAAATGAACAAAGACGTTTCGCCATAGCCGCTTCAAATATTTTAGCAGACGTAGGTAACAGAGCTATAGGTCGATAATTATTTATGTCAGTAGTTTCGCCCTTTTTATGCAAGGGTTTGATTAAAGATATTTTGAGGGCATCTGGGAAGATACCTTCTGAAAAAGATTGATTTACCAATATTGTATAGGGGATTGTTAACAAATCAGCACAACTTTTAATCAAAATAGGAGTCATTTCATCGATGCCGTAGGATGATTTATTTTTGAGATTTTTTATTATGGTATTCATTTCATTAGTTTCTACTGGGCTTAAGAAGAGAGTGTTTTCGATGGATTTTGTTAAAGTTGTTTTATTTGAATTACAGTTATTTCAGTGTAAATTTCCTATAGATGCATAAAAGGTATTAAATAAGTTCGCTACTATTTTAGGATCACATGATATATGTTTATCTGTTATTTTTAGTTGAAAATTTCTATATTTTCGTGAATTTTTGTTAGTCTCGTTATTTATGATTTTCCACATAGTTTTAGTTTTATTTTGAGAATATCCTTTACCGTTTACGTTTTTCATTATACAGACTATGTTCTGTAATTTAATTGCGAACGCAATTGAATGCGGTTTGACCAGGGCGTGGAAGGCGTCATAAATTTTCTAATGCTCGATCAATAATTACCTCCGGTCGGCCAAAACATTGCTCTAATGTACGATTATAGGTTAATAGACCACCGAGCACCGACAAGGCCCTATTCATCAATCGGTCCGGCGACACACGACAATTTCGAGATGTATCACGGTTATAAGGCTATCGTGGTCTATGTACATCGCGACGATAATCTACGTTCCTCGCGGCGATGACGACCTACAACGTACTGGCGATAGAGTGCGGTATTGGGCACATGTCGGCGACGTTACCCTTACATGGTGGTTCGATCTTTTTGATTCGGCGGCGGCTTATAATATGTCCCTCTGCGCTGTGTGGTTATCATAACGCGGCTGATCGTCGTTCGCAACCGTCCTCCCCTGGGCGTCCTTACTATATACGGGTAGTGCAGCGTCATAATGGGTCCCCTTTTCCGTTGAAACTAACACTACGTAGCCGCGGGGCGCGAGCTGAGACTGTCGGTGGGGCGGCTCCCCCCGCACAACCTCTATGTTATCTAACCACTGATCCATACGGCTCTTATTTTCAATATTGTCGAGTCTTTCCCTATCGGTTTCTACTTGTAACTGCGCAATGTCCCTAGCGTATTGCGCGGGCTGAGACTGTCGGTGGGGTGGCTCCCCCCGCAAAACTTCTATGTTATCTAACCACTGATCCACACGGCTCCTATTTTCAATATTGTCGAGTCTATCCCTACCGGTTTCTTCTTGTAACTTCGCAATGTCCCTAGCGTATTTCTTCTTGATTAAATCTTCCTGAATCACTAACTGTTTTTTACGAATCGCGGCGAGCTCTTCTGCTGCGTTATATTCCAATTGCCTGATTCTGGCTATCGCGCTAGTTGTCGACGGGGCTGAATGAACTGACGGGGCGTGCGGTGCGGGCCTATGTACAGCGTCAGTTGCTACGGGCGCGGCGGGTTGCATTGTCATACTAAATTCTGTTGCCGGAACATCTTCTACAATCGCGGCGAGTGTATCGGTACGCGGCGCGGTTATACTACTATCTAATTTCTCATTTCTCGTCAGGGACATAGGGGGGCGCGGCGTCATGGTGACGGATACGGGCGCGGGCGCGGGCATAGTTGCTGGCGTCGGCGCGGGTGCGACGGAGGGCGCGGATGTCGACAGATAATCGGGCGGGGACGCGGGGGCTTCCTCGAACTCGCGTGCTTCTTGTTCAACGCATTATCCCACGTTGCGGCTTCCGATCGTCTTCAAAAAGACGCACGTATGGGTTGCCGTTCCCGCCACAAGGGGCGTTACCAGACGAATAATGTTTGGCACCGTTAGGTGGTATTCGGCTGGCCGCGTAAACGCGGTGGAAACAGGATAAGTTAGTCGTAAAAACGACTAACGACGTTGATGGTTGACGGTGATTCAGAAACAGGAAAAGATTTTAATCTTCTATCTTCTCTCTTCACTGGAGCTCTTGACCGATGATCTTCTATGCTCTTCAATCCAGTGACGATGGACCAAAGAAATGTAGGGATGAGAGCAAATAGACTGTAAATTTATTTATTTGTGCACGCTAGGGACAATTATTGAAATTGAATTTAAACTATTACTGAACCTAAACCTGTGATATCTGTCTGGCTTGATTTACAAGCTGTACAAACTAAACGTGCCTGATAGGCTCGTGCACATCATACGAGCCTTCCTTTCGAACCGCACTTTTCCATATCGAGTGGAGGGAACCCGTTCTTCGAAACGCTTCTTCAAGGCCGGGGTCCCACAGGGCTCCGTCATATCTCCACTCCTCTTCACACTCTTCACGAGTGATATCACCACACTCTTTGCCGACGATACGGCACACTATGTGTCAGACTACAACAAAAATTGACTCTCGTTTAAGCTCCAAAAAGCCACCAATCGTCTAGGTGAATGGTTCCGCCAATGGAGAATAGACGTGAATCCCGAAAAGAGTGTAGCAATATCCACACTCCCCCCCCCTCGGACTTCGGTTAGATAGCTCAAAAAAAAAACCACGACATGATGATTGGTAACAATACCAAATCATAAACCATTTCATCATCATCCTCACCTCATTGCCTTTCCCTTTTTTAAATAGCTCGCGGCCTTGCAGGCCGCGAGCCCTGAGTCAGATGAAGCTGTAAGAGTCGCATAGACTAACAGCACTAACATCTAGATACTATATCTAGATTTAGACTACTAGATAGGTGTCATATTGATGTGTGATTTGACTATGATGTGCGGACTGATATCGATAATTTTTCATTATTATTCATTGGTGAAGCATTAAATTTTTTTATCAAACACTCAAATAAAAATTAGCTATTATTAAGTGAATGAACAATTTTTGTCCTTAGATTAAGTAAATTTGACAAAAAACAATTAAAACTATAGATAATATGTATATACAAAAACTTCCCTCTATTATTAAATTTACTTATATTAATTGTCATCTAAATGATGCTCGCGACTTCATCCACATGGATTAAGGAAAATTAAAAATTTCCTGTTAACTTTTTAATTTTCTCGGACAAATGTAGCTTGTGTTAATTCAGAGTATCCAAATCTGTTCAGTCGTTTTGGCGTGAAGGAGTAACAAACACCTTGAATCTGTTTGAATGCAATTAGGCATATTTCTACACTGGATTAAGCATTAGAATAAGCTTTATTCCGAAAAACTATAGTACAGAAACAATTTCGCATTTATACTTTATACTAATGTATTTTCATAATCGTTTTATTTTACAGATGTCTAAAAAATCTCTCTTAAAAATGAGGTGGGTACAATTGTGCAATCATAAAAGGGGTTTTACGCGCACAAGTACTATCTGTTTGATGCACTTTGATTCATCCCAATTTTAATGTTTGCCTAGTAAACGTCGTAAATTAGTCTAATGCTTAACAAACATTACTATTAACAGATGATGTAAGTAATATTCATGTTATGTACTTGAAAGTTTAGAATTGCTTTTTGAGGCAACCCATGGGATTTTATAGGCGTGCAGTAGGTGCATAATTTCCTCAACAGGATATTATTTTCCTCTCCAGGATGTCGAGTCTGTGAGAGCTATAAATCTCAGGAACCAGGTCCTTCTACATAGTTCTACTCCATCATTAATCACACACGCAAGCATTGAACTTTCACCAAAGAAAAGAAAAATGAAAATGAAAATTGACAACCAAACCAAAAAAATAAAAGGCTTTGTTAGAGCGAAACATCTAAACTCTGTAGAATATTTAGTTCTGGTCAGTTTTCCAATGTTACTTTTAAGTTTCTATTAATTTTCTCTTCAAATTTTGGCTTTTTTCAATTCCTATCTTTTCTAGGACCTGTTTTTTTTTCATTTATTTATCAAAGATGTCTCAGTCAGCAAATCTAGTACTTTTTGTAAACTTGTAACTTTTTTCTTTGAATACCGTTTTAAAATTGTTATTGATATACATATCAGAGAGTATAGAAATTTGCATATTTTTGGGATTATGTCAGTGTAAGTGTACTTGTTAAATAAAATTAATTAAAATAAAAATAAAATAGACGTGGTTATCACTAAGATTGACCTAAAATAAATATTTTTTAATTTTATTAATAATTTTATTCCTTTATGATCATTGTACTAATTAATAAGTTGAGATACTTTATTTTTGTTTCACAAACGTATTTAATATAATAATTTAAATGTCGATTTTAAAAGTATTTTTTGTGAAGATAGCTTGTATTTTAAAACATAAGCTTCTCCATTTTTTGTTTTTGGTACTTAGACCCTTTATATTTCTGGTATTCATGTTTAACCATACCAAATTACAGCTCTTTAGAACACCAATAGTTTCTGAACTAAGTCGCTGAAAAATCAACGGACAGTTGAACTTGGCGAAACTATAAGCGTTCCTTGTTATGCTATTACGGAATTAGTAGTATAGTTGTAATACGAATGGGTTGGCTCGACAGGGGAAGAACCACGCTATCACAGAATACCAGCGTGAAAAAGTAGCTTAATGCTGTGCTGTGTTTTGTATGGTGAGTGTAGAGAACCGGAAACTCTTTTTACTGGTAACGAAGCATTCCATCTTAGTCCGCACGGGTGACAACGCATCTGCATTTTGATTTGTAATCAAGGATAGATGTAGATGTCTATGGGCCGCAGCAACCACTTACCATCAGGTATTAATTTGTCCGTCTTACACTCATAACTTTTTCTATGTTGATATTTTAACTCACATGTGTGCGTAAAATGTAAAAGTGTTGGAGAGGAAGATTTGTGTGTACCATAATGGCACAAAGTTTTATTGAGTAGGTGTGCAGTACTGTCTATGTAGTGTTTCCTCCCCCGCACCAAAAGTGACAGACTTTTTGTTCGTAGCATTAGGCGCATTACTCCTCCATGGTGTTGAATGGTCTAAGGTGTCATATTAGCATGCAAATAACCCCCTGAGCTACAAGGCAGTAATTTCGATATTAAAGACAGAAACTTCAACTTTATTAATAGGTTTACTATACCATAGAATAGTTACATAACCAATGAGTGATTAATAATTCAAATCAATTAAATTTGAATTTGATATGGATTTTAGAGGAATTTGACAAATAGGAGTTAAAACCGAAATTTACTTACTAAAATTTGCAGGCGAAATAAAAATTAGAGGCGGCAATCACAATAAAACTTGGAATTAATTTTAATAGTTTTGACTTACCGCTTTTTAAATTCTAAGTATTAGACGGATTAAAAAAAGGAAAGTCAATTAAAATAAAGTAAAATAATTATTTTATGATTAATTGTGATAGATAGTTAACTATCGATCATACGTGCAATTGATTTTAACTATTAAATTATACAGTACCATTTTATTTCTATTTTGTTAAACAAAATCAAACGTAACGATGAAATTGTGTTTACGATTATGTAAGTGAGTACACAATAAGGTTCGTTTATTAATTTTAATATCATTTTTGTAGTTACGATCTGCTTGTTGCGTCAGATTAAAATAGATTATCTAATTGAATGATGGTCGAGCAAGTAGATATATTTATATATTTGGGATGTGTATTCAGCAAGGATGGGAGATATGATAAGGATATTGATCGACGAGTGAATGCAGGAAATAAATTAAATGGGGCTCTACACTCTATTGTGAAAAGTCCGAATGTATTAAAAAAGGCACGTATGGCAATTCAAAATGCTGTATTAGTCCCTACTTTAGTGTTTGGTAGTGAAATTTGGGTGTGGCAGAAGAAGCACGAGAGTATAATAAATACAGTAGAAATGCGGCCGCTAAGTAGTATTTTAGGGCTGAATCTAAGCGACACGGTGAGAAACTGTGTGATAAAAGAAGAGTGTGGTTAGCAAGACAATGCGGTGACTAGGATTAAGAAAGAAATGCTTCGATGGTTTGGTCATGTAGAAATAATCAATGAATAAAGACTGACAAAGCAAATATATGTTTCAGAAGTAAATGGAAGAGTAGGAAAAGGACGTCCTAGGCGAAAGTTTGTCGACCAAATTGGCGATATATTAAAAATGGGCCAAATTAAGAGTACCCTTAACCGACGAGCATGTATGCGTAGGTATATGGATGTGGAAGAGGTGAGAAAGGTATATCAGGATCGTGCTAAATGAAAATCTGTAGTTTCCGCCTACCTCTCTGGGTGACAGGCGTGAGTGTTTTATGTTATGTATGTTAATTGTAATAAAATGACAACTTTAACTTCTAAATTCCATATGAAGACTAATTCTAGGTATATCTAAACTTATAAAATTAAAGTTGGAATAACGTAACGGCTTAGTAGTCTGTGGAATAGTCAAAGTGCTATCCGCAAGGACACACTAAAGTAGCGCTGGGCATTTTTTGGCGAGATTTGTTATTAATTTTAGTTTTTTTAGACAGTTCCGTGATGACGTGCGCGTGAGCGATAGTTCCATCGTTTTTGTTATGAAATTGTTACAGAGTTTTGTTTTTCTTGTTACGTTTTAATAATATCTAATGCGTACGTTTATAGTGCTCGTGAATACGGCAACATGTTAATGTGCCTTGAAAAAGCTCGCGGGAATACTTTGCGTGCGTTACAAATTTACAATTTACAATTTTATAAAGTACCTATCGCTAAATTGTTGAGGCGACGAGTTGGAACTATGTCATATAGTCTACAAGATGTTAAAGCATAACCGATTGCGCCCATACAAAGTGTACAAAGTGTAAGCTTTAGTTCCCAGCGATAACGACCGATGGCAGGTTTTCTGCCATTGGTTCTTAAACAAGCATAAACGTGTGCTTGGTTTTATTGAGCACGTCACTTGGCCGAACAAAACGACATTTACACCACGTATATTCCAAGGTTAACCCGCATGCTGTTCGACAAACCGAGCACTAAGCACAATGATCGGTTAACGTATGGGCAGGTTTATTTAAGGATTTAGATCGGTAAGCTGTTTCATACCTATTTTTTTTAAATAATTTACCACTATACTGATCTGGATAGGTACATAATTGAATACATCAGAATAATAAATATACCCACACGATGGATAACATAAGTAAATTTTTCATCAGCGGGGAATGAATCCTAAAAGTCAATAAAAGGGCTAAAATAGTAGGTTAAGTTAATAAGTTAGGTATTAAGAAAAGTGTTGTAAATTATTGGGTATTAGTACGAACGTGGGTTGTGGCACATAAATAGATAAATGCGTTTATCTACTTATACTATTTGTCTACTCGTACTTTGGTAGTCAGCCACAACATATATTATCTACAGTAAAGTATTAAAACGAAACTCTCACGTGGGGAAGTAGATGTTATACATGCCACTATCAACAAATAAGGAATAGTGATAAAGGCACTAATCGCATCGTAACACGATACTTTATTATTTGGTAATGTAAATAATAATTGATTGCTCTGCAAAATCAGATTTAACATTGTACATTTTTTAAGTGAAGAAAGGGGGATGCCCAATGTTCATAGACACTTCGGCCATGGGTGCCCACATATAAAAGCATATGGAAATGATAATATGCAATAAAAATAATGAAATGGTTAAGGAATTGGTTTAAAAAAAGTCGGGATTTTTATGATATAAAAGTTCTTAATTTTACAAATACAGTTTTTTAACGACTACTTTTACCAATTTTATTGTTTTTAATTTCTTTAACTTTTAATTTCCGACGTTTCAGGTGCTTTCTAGCACCCATGGTCACGGGGGACTAAGGTGACTGCCATCCCATTGTCAGTATTAACATGGAGTACCTTCAACTTTTTATTATTATTTTTATAGTCCAATCTACGCAGATTGAACGTACTCTATCTTTAAGTCTTGCAGTGGTATGCTTGGGTTTAGTTTTAATTTTATTAATTATAGTGTCCCAAGCAGGTGGTAGTACCCAACCGCCTGCTCTATTGAAATTAGGATGTTTTTTTAATTTAAATAGCGTCACATACCATCCTTATTAGGAATTAAGGTTCTTTCACGAGGATTTGTGGTCTATCAAATCTGATGTATGTCTATCTGGTTAGGGTTGTTTCCCTTGACATACGATAGTACACGCTCAACTGTGGTCGGCTTCACTCGGTCACTGTGACGTAGACGCGAGACCCGAAGCTTGATTCTGTGCAGAACCTGCTTGACGTGCTGAAGCTCCGTGGCCAGGTGCTTGCTATCACAGATCCCATATGCTCTCTGTAACAAAGATTTGCTCACGGTAACTAACTGTGAACGATGATGTGAGATTCACCGCTTAAATATCAGTTTGTATGGGTCTTTTTTCCATACACAGTGTGACCTATGATGTTGTTAGGATTTTGGATAATAAAAACATCTAGGAAAGCTAAGAAATTATTTGCCTCTAATATAATATCATAATTACTGAATGGAATTTAGCCCAGAGTGGTAACGATGGATAAAATTCATAGGAACAACATCCTGATTTAATATTTCACGGGCCATATTCATAAGCCGCACTAATCTGTTTCTTAGCACTTGGAATAATGCCTATATGCATTCATCACTATCTCCTGTTCTTAATTTCATCAAATATACAACAAGTGCAAACATCCACTATGTTTACTTGATATTTTGGGAACTTCAGACAGAATTTGTTGGTATTGTGCCTTTGATAAGCCTAGATAATAATGTACAGTATGTTCAGGCATACTGTGAATAGTTTCAAAGTCTTTATGATGGTATATATTATCTTACAATAATGTAGAAAAATCTATAATTTAAATGTTTTAATATGGTTATATATTGATTCTAAAAGTAAATACCAAGAGTTACTATTTAAAATGGTAGTTACTGATTCTACATTTTGGAGGTACATAGTAATTGTATTCGAAGAGATACCCGCAATGCTGATGGAACAGTGAGTTGATTGGAATTGTTACAACCAGGAAAAAAACATTGATTTTGTGTGAGTGTTGCTCTCACAAAATTAGGCAGCAGTATATTGAACGATGTATGATCTAAGCTTTGTTGTTCTAGGTTCAATACATTACTCACTTTAGATTGCAACGAGGACGGACTAGATGATTCAGATGGTTCCCGTTCTAAAGTTTAACGCGACGTCTTTCGCCAGCAATCATGACACTCAAACGATGACGATGGCAACTGAAATAATATTAAATAAAAAAATACGACAAAGTGAACAAAATAAAGTAGATGTGTTTACTTTAAACTCAAATTAATTTTACTTAAAAATTAATGACCTATATTATTAAATAATTAAGGACTGACTGACTATCAGTAGTCCAAAAACAATTAAAAATCGACTTTCTCATTTTCGGTATTTGATAAAAATTGTCAATTTCGTAAGTATCTGGTGTTAGCTAGTTAATCTTATCGCCATGTTATAAATAAGCTATTATGTTTTCAGGTATAGCTTGTGCATATGTTAAAAATAAAACAAATTCATCATTTCATTCATTCATCACTATCAAATATCAGCACTAGAATAAATAAATTAAAAACTGTTGAACACTTACTTTTAACTGTTGTCACACTATAATGTGATCGGCAATATCACTCCATATGAGTTCTTGAGAATTTATTTATTTGAAAAATAACAAACAAAATAACACAATTGCGACTATTTAGTTGCGAATTCTCTAGTACCTTATTAATTGTTAAATTGTGATTTCATTTTCATTTGCAATTCGCATGACATATTTCCTAGCTGTCAGATTTGATGTTCAATAAAACTATTTCCTATTCCTATATTAAGTTCCAAACCCAAGCATACAACTGCAAGACTTCAAGATACTGTAAGTTCGTTTTGCGTAAATCGGACCAAAAATTAATATTCAAAAACTGAAGGTAGCCGGGCTAACAATGACATTAGGACGTCAAAAATCTCAGTCCGCCCCCCGCCCTGTGATCATGGTTGCTGTAAAGCACCCGAAACGTCGGGAATTAAAAATAAGTAAAATCAGTTAAATAAAGGCGATAGAATCCGTAAATTTAGTTTTATTCAATGTGTAGTGTTCGCGTAAATTTAAGAAATCATTAGATGTGATGTTGCCACATAACTAACATAAACACAATGAAACGATATCGATTTTTATTCGATTAGTAAATTAGTAAAAAAAATATTTGAGGCGCTTTAAGTTTTACACGCTTTTTAAAATATATTTTCTTTTATTCATTTAAATTCTTTTTTAAATGTATTTTTAAGAACAGTTTAAATGTGGAGTAGCGTATTGTTTTGCTCTACACAGTTCATGGTAAATCAGCTGAAAATTCACTTGTTTAGTTATCATAACATGATTCCATTTTAAATGTATTGTTAATACAGATAACAATAACAGTTAAATTGTGCAGTAGCATTTCGTTATACTCTAAAAAATTAATAGAAAATAAAATTAATTATCAGCTAGTAATTCGCTTGTTTACTTATCATAACATCATAATATCGATATCGATTCGATTATTATTCGATTAATAATTTCATAAAAAGAGAATAATCTAGGAGGCGTTTTAACTTCTGCTCGCTTTTTAAGATGTATTTTTCATTATTGATTTAAATTCTATTTTAAGTGTATTTTTAAGAACAGTTAATTGTGCAATAGCGTTTTGTTATGCTCTAAACATTCATGTTAAATCAGCTAGAAATTCACATGTTTAATTATCATAACATGATTTCATTTTAAATGTATTGTTAAGAACAGATAAGAACAACAGTTATATTGTGCAGTAGCGTTTTGTTATACTGCATATAATTCAATGTAAATCAGCTAGTAAATTGCTTATTTAATTATCATAACTACAGATGTGAAGACGGTTGTTAACGTTTTCAACCAAGCCGATAAAAACGGTTGTTTTTAGCTTGAAATTGATAAAAATATTTTTGTGCAATAAGTTTTGCTCTTTCGTAATGACTGTTTTTGAGCTACAAGTAGCTTATTTTCAAGAACCGCAATTACAATTTTGTCCTTTATACAAAAACTAGGAAAAACAAAGTAACTTTTTGCTGGCGATAATGATAGTGGTATTTTAACTCGATGTAGAATCTTTGCTTGTTACTACGGATCTCTTCATTGGCTTGCGAGGCCGATTCACATTGGGCCACTTTTTCCAACTTTTAGTTATATTTTATTAATTATATTTTTGTTTAAGTGAAGCTCTCTTATTTTAGATTTATTACCTATATCTAAAACAATCAACATAAGAAGGTAAATTGTGTAAATACAAATGTTAAATTTTAAAAATAATAATAGGATTTGATCATCTTAGGTAGGTATTTAGTTTTATTTATTTAGAAAGTATTAATATCACAAATAATTATTTTAATAATATAATTTTATCACACAACTAACGCCCTCATTAGCAATGTAATGGTGAAAGAATTTTCAAAATCGATCAATTATTTCGAGATTAGCTAATAAAAACGTATTCACAGAAAGTAGCGCCCTCTATAATAAAAATGCATCTTACATTAGATATTTATAAATATACATGACATTATAGCGGTGAAAGGATTTTACGAGTTTAGCTAAATAAATATATTCGTTGAAAGTAGCGTCCTCTATCATGAAATGCATCGTACGTTTCACAGTCATAATAGAATTGTAATGATGAAAGAATTTTATAAATCGGTCAAGTAGTTTTTAAGCACCATTGCAAAAAGCGATTCATATTAGCCACACACACACACAGTAAAAACATAACCATCCTTTTTCGTCTGTAGTCGGATAAACAACTGGTTGACAACGGTTGCGTATCGTCTGCTTTGGATAAATATCCGTTATCAACGGTTGCTTTACACCTATATCATAACATCATAATAATTATCGAAAAGTTATATTAGAATTATAATAATGACACCGTAAATAAGCGATTAAAAAAGGGAATAGATTTTAATGAGATTTGTACATTTTTTATTTTATCCACAAACTAATGAATTACGCATTTTATCATTTTTTATTTTTATCATTTCAGTACCTTTTTTGTACAAAAATATTCCCATCTTTTTAGGATAAATGAACACCGCGATTAATAACCATATATAAAGATATATTTTTTAACAAATGCATATTGTTGTGCGTTCCATGGCCGAAAATGGGCATCCCCCTTTGAGCTACATTTCACAACTTTGACTAATCACACATTACTTTTTACTAAATATTCAACATTATACGGGTGGCATGGAGTATTACATCTTATTCCTCAAGGTTGGCGAAGCTTTTGCAGTCGGAGGCGGTTTGTTGGCCTTGAGATCCTAATTGTCTATGGGCTACATTTTACTTAAAACCAGGTTGAATTTATGCTCGTGAGCCTTCTCCATGATATAAAAATTTACGGAACAAATGCAGTGTGGTTGTATTAACGTTGACTTGGTGACCTCGACCAATCGCCTTCTATTGTTCGCCAACACTTGTAAATCAGAGATTTGAAAATGATCTAAGCAAATGACACTGTTTCTTGTGTGAAGCCAGGTAAGCCTGTTATTCTATATAGTATTACAAAATTACTTCTATCTATCCTTTAGACTGATATTTAGGAAACCTGCATATAAAGAAATAAAAAACAATATGGTTGGAGTTAACAATTAGTAATTTTAATATATTGTGTATTTGCTTTGATGCAAATTTTAATATTAAACTATATTATAATAAAGATCATATATTAAATAAATAATAAAAAATATTTCAAAAATGATTTTGCCATTTTCCATTTTTATCGATAACTGTTTACAAACCAGCATATAAAAAATTATCGCTCGGTGACAGCGAATACTTGAATACAGATTCGGATCATTCACTCAAACGGAACCGCATATTTTATGAGGGCGAGCGGCCTGTTGGTAACCAAATCCGAAACACGACGATTACTATTGCAACTATGGACCGTTATTTTCCGTCATTATTGTAACTTTTAAGATTAAAAAGAAATAAATAGTGCTGATATCATTAAGAGTTTAGACATATGAAAGGTTTCTTCTCATCTTTTTTGTAAATTTGACGTTACAGATCTCTTTTTCAAAAAATTTTACAATTCTGCATTTCTGTAGGAAGTCAATTCAGTCGCACTGTTTAATTTAGTCTAGTGAGCAGCTCGTTTTATTGTACATGTAGGAAAGTAGTTACGTTTTCACGAATTAATTATCCGAATAGTCGAGGATAGCCTACTGGCTATGTGCTACTGTTACTGCAGGATAAAACAAGTGCACCGTGCCACGCCAGCGCCAAGACTGCCTGTCGTTTTATACCCGTTGTTGCAAACGTCCTCGTACGTGGCAAAAGAATTACTGTGGTTCTGAAATAATAAGCATTGCTCAATTATCCTGACCAGTCATAAAGTTTTTATACATTCAGGAATATGTTCCGATCCGGTTTATAATGAACCTGCAGATATTAACAATCAGCTCTGGTCCGGTTTATATCGAGCCTTCAGGCAACTAGTATTGGACCGGTTCCTTTAATCCCTGCAACACTAATCAGTTTCGAGCCGGCAATATGCCCTTCAAAACTCTCTTTACGCTAGTCCGGAATCACTATTCACTGCAGCCATATCATTGGACCGGCATAAGCCCTTCAATGATAGCAAGATTCACTTTTTTCTTACTTACCTTCTCTTTTTTTCTTCGACTCTTTTTCGATTAATTTTGATAGTAAGACCCACTTTTTTTCACTTTTCCTCTCTTTTTCTATTTTTTTTTTCTGTGCAGGAGCAATATAGCCCGACCAAACCACAATCATTTCC
The DNA here is from genome assembly GCA_907164705.1 of Parnassius apollo. Classification (NCBI taxonomy): domain Eukaryota; kingdom Metazoa; phylum Arthropoda; class Insecta; order Lepidoptera; family Papilionidae; genus Parnassius; species Parnassius apollo. The sequence continues at coordinate 16,126,542 of CAJQZP010000885.1, forward strand.
CATCACAATCACTCAGTAATGTAACGTGAGGGACACAATAACGCAATAATACCGAAGTATAAAAACCAACAGCAACACCACAAATATTATTCTGCATTATTTATTTTAGTCTTTGAAGTCAGTTTATACTTTTTTACTACAAGTTCAATTCAATTTCGGGACATGTTTTTGGCCTGTGTAAACAACTGCACATATAAATTTATTTAAGTAAAACGTTCAACAATGCAGGAGAAATTCTTAATATACGACATTTAAAAAATAATAGGATTTGTTAAAATCAAATTGTACCGCGTACTTTTTCTGCCACCAGGGCGGCAACACCTAAACATGAGATGTAACATTTAACAGATTTCATAGCGGGGAAGTTAATTTGTTCAAAAAATGTAAAGGTTAATGTTTCATTCCGTACTATTAGTTATATTTTATATTAATTACTTCTACTACTACTACTACTGTATTTTATATTAAATACCGAACAGAAAGCAGATATGATGATCACTTGAAAGAGGCAAAGGCTAGATATGATTTAAAAGCTTTTGATAAATTGGAATGTATAAATACTACCGCTGGTAAGAAAGTAATTACCGTAGACTTACAAAAATTTTTACCAACTCCTTTGTTGACGAACAATCTTAGTTTCTATCTTCGCAAGTTGTGGACTTTTAACTACACAATATTAGATAGTTCCACGAACAAAAGTATCCTGCATTATGTGGGACGAATCCGTATCAGGCCGTGGAGGAAACGAATTATCATCGGGCTTAATCAAATGGTTTGAAAAAAAATGTTTCAAACACATCTACCAAAGAGGTTACAATTTGGTCCGATAATTGTGCCGGACGAAATAAAAATGTTCACATTATAATGTGCTATTTGTGCCTACTAAAATATATACCAAATTTGCAAGTTATTAACCACAAATACTTAATGAAGGGTCATACCCATATGGAGGTGGACGGTATACATTCTATTATAGAAAGGAAAAAAAAGACAGCCGCAATTTTCTATAATGACACCATAGGATTGGCAACAATTGATTAGGTCTTGTTTTTCAGATAAAGCACCGATAGAAGATATCGATATGCCAAGGGAAGCATTTAAAAATTTACTTATTCTCCATGAAGGTTCCTCATCTCCCTTTGTTCATCGCAAAAAAGGAGATATTGGTCAGTCAGTGCCTTACTCTGATATAGTATGGATGCAATTCAAGAAAGAAGACTATGGCACAATGTATTACAAAACTTCTTTTAAACAAAATGAATTTGAAAAGGTGTCTTTGATAAGAAATCGAAGAAGATCTTTGGGCGATTTTACCCTACCCGCACTGCAGCCCATAAGACAAGATTGTAAGCAGATCACGACTAACAAATATCTGGACTTGCAAAAAGCTTTTCAATGGGTTCCGCCCATTTTTTACGACTTTTATAAAAAACTGGTTCATGATGGTACAGTGCGTGATCTACCGGAACCGGAATATTTTTTTTACATTATAATAATTTGATTCGATTGTGATTGATTTATAGTATAATAAAAATAAAGTTGTTAAAATAATGATTTTTTTTTGTATTGACATATATTGAATATTTTGCTATATATTTTAGCAAAATATTCAATTTTAGTGGTTAGTGATATAGGGACTTAACAAACATAACAATACTGCGTTATTGAAATACTCACCAAAGTTAAAGAACATTAAGTCCAAAAAACCTTAGGAGGCTTTAGTGGGTCAAAAATATATCAAAGGTCGTAGTTAAAGAAATAAATTATTCCTAGGTTTTTGTTTGACATCGACCCGATATCTACTTTTTTATAAAAGCTACTCTATAATATTTATATAATATAATATAAATAATATCTTTAATATTTCCATGAGGTTTTAGTCGTCATTAATAGGATCTACTGTAAACTTTATACATTGTGACTTAAGGTCTTTCACCTTTCACCTACAGTATTATACCTTTATATATTATATACTTCTCTATATTATATACTTTTATATATATTATATACTTCTATTTATTATATAGTCCTTATATATTGTATACTTCTATATTATATATTATATATTTCTATATATTATATACTACTACATATTATATACTTTTTTTCTTATGTTATGGTTTATTTTTATCGACTTTGTAGGTACAATTTTGGATTATAAAATCATTACTTATTCATACTGGACAGGAATATATTATCAAAAAAACTCTTTAAATTACATACCTGATATTTTTATCATATTGACAAGTTTCCTTCCTCGTCCGGTAAACATTTTGTTTAATTTATATGAACGAAAACAACAAATTACACGTAGTTTAAAATCACACGCAAATCTTCTCTACCTTCGACACGATTGCATTGCCCGTTGTGGCCAGTGGCAGCGCAAGAGTAGCGGGCGTGGAGTAAACATAAACAAGACGTTCGCCAACGCGCGAGTTAGTGCAAAAGAGTAGTAGTTTTTCGAATCAGAATCTGTAAAAACATGAAAACGGCCAAAAATGGACTTAAGGTTCTTTAACTTTCACCTACAGATATATATAAAAAAAAGTAATATATATATGAAATATACAATATATAAGAAATATAAAATATATAAGGAGTATATAACATATAGAAGGAAGCTAAAGTATGCTAACATTTAAAAAAACTGTTGAACTTCAACGACTTTACCACAGCTAGCAATTCGCATCTTGTGACACAATAGTTCCTTTCCGGTTTTAACGACTTGCGTACGCTATCACAACCTCTTGATCCCCATTCCGTTGAGACAAAACACTGCCAAGTCCTATATCACTTGCGTCTGTGTCAACTATAAATTCCTTGCCTGCACCAGGGTACCTCAAAACACGTGTTTTGCACAGACGATCCTTGAGCTCCTCGAATGCGATATCGCAACTTTCATCCCAGCAGAAATGTCGCTTCTCCTCGGTTGGCTTGTGCAGAGGTTTGGCTATATCTGCAAAGTTCTTCACAAATCGCCGAGAACAAACCCAAAAATGCTCCAACCTGCGTCTTTTATTTTGGAACCAGCCAATCCTTGACAGCGGCGATTTTCTCTGGGGCTTTGCGGATATCTTCTTTCGACACTACATACCCAAAAAAGTTAACTTGCCGTTTGAATAGTGAACATTTCTTCGAACGCAACTTCAGGTTGGCACTCTGAATATTCATGAGCACACGTTCCAGGTTTTGAAGGTGTACCTCAAACGTACGGCCTACGATGATGATGTCATTTAAATAGACAAGTCAGGCATCGCCAATTAGACTGGTAGGTACAAGTTCCATCAACCTTTCAAACGTTGCTGGAGCATTGCACATCCAAACCGCATTACTTTAAATAGCCACAGACACTTTCCCGTCGAGAACAAAGTTTTCTCCTTGTCCTTAGGGTCAATTTCAACTTGCCAGTAGCTACTTTATAGATCCCGCGTGCTAAACCAATTCAATCCTGTAAGCATGTCCAGCGTGTCATCAATTCTTGGCAGGGGATAGTTGTCCTTTTTTGTAACATTGTTCAGATGGCGGTAGTCAACACAAAACCGCATGCTGCCGTTCTTATTTTTTACCAGCACCAGGGGTGAACATAGTGGACTAAAGGAAGGTTCAATAACACCAGCCTTCACCATTCCCTCAATCATGGTTTCCACTTCCTTTTCACGAGCTACCGGCAATCTTCTTGGCCGCTGGCAGATAAGAAATTCTTCTCCTGTGTTTATTTTGTGTTGAACTACGCCAAAGCATCGTTTAATGAGAATACATCGGCGTACTTGAGTAACAACTTCTTCGCCTTGACCATTTCGTTCGGTGTACGCTGCGACGATCTTCTAAAAATGTCACTCTCGTTTGTGCATCCTTGCTGGGAGTCTCACTCGAACTCGATAGATATTGGCACCGAAACAGAAACAAAAACAGAAACTTTTTTATTCAATGTAGATTATAACAATACTTATTGAAAGTCACTTTTTTCATTTACCACTGGTTCGCAAAAAAAAACCTCTATCCTGGTAAGAACCAGCAAGAAACCCAGCGGGACTATTTTTTTCCAATAATAGCTTATAATCGTGTTTACAATTAACAACACAAGACAAATTAGAAATAGCTTGGTAGCGATCATCCTTCCCAGGGGTTATTATCATCCATGAATTCCTTAATATTATAATAACCCTTTTTATATAAACTTAGTTTAATAACATTTTTGGACTTTTTGTATGATAAATTTTGTATATTTTCTGGGATTTTGTTGTAAAAGCGTATACATCGCCCCAAGAATGAATTACTGACTCGGTGGAGTAGAGTAACTGGTACTACTAGCTTGTGTCTGTTCCTAGTATTTACAGAATGAATATCACTTATTTTCGCAAAACTAATTTTACTTTAGTGTACGTACATTACACTTTCATAAATGTATTGAGAGGCCAGAGTTAATATATTAATTTCCTTAAATTTTTGTCTCAGTTACTCTTTTGGTTTTAAATTATATATTGCTCTAATGGCCCTCTTCTGTAAAATAAATATAACTTCAGTGTCAGTCGCGTGTCCCCATAGCAAAATACCATACGACATAATGCTATGGAAATAACTAAAGTAAACTATTCTAGCTGTTTCAACACTGGTAAGAGTTCTAATCTTTTTACAGCATATGCTGCAAAACTAAGTCTGCTAGCTAGTTTTGATATATGGGTTAGCCATTGAAGCTTTTCGTCTAGTGCGATTCCAAGAAAAATGGTGATACGGTGTAAAGGAAGACGTGTTTTCTCTCAAGACTACTATGTAATAAATACCTTACTCTTGTAATGTCAGTATATTTATTAACATATGCTAGTAGTGGCAATACACTAGTATTAACAAGACTCAGTTCCTCCCCATTTAAAACTACATTAGTATTGACATGTTTAAGATTAAGTGGCCGGAGGCCCAAATCCCCCCCCCCATCAACATGGTAGCGGAATTAAATAATGATCGACTACCCCAGGAGGGTACCAGCACCCCTGGAGAATCCCTCGCTGAGCATCCACGACCATGTTTCTCCACTTCTGAGCGTGGGTGCTCAGGCTGCCCCGCGTATTCTGGGGGGGGGGGGCAAAATTCCGCTCAAGACTACAACTGCTCGGGGCAAACGGAGCAACAAGACCAAGGCGACCCCTGCCACGCTGTACGTGAATTTCTGCAATATCAGGGGACTTCACTCTAACCTAAACGCCGTCCACTACCATCTTGAGACGGCGAGGCCGGCTCTGCTCTTTCTGACCGAGACGCAGGTGTCCTCTCCGGCTGATGTCTCGTATCTCTCCTACCCGGGGTACAAACTGGAACACTCCTTTGTGCCTCGGGCTGGAGTTTGCGTTTACGTCAGAGAGGACATCTGCTCTCGACGCCTCGGCAGACTTGAAGGTTCGGACCTGTCCATCCTTTGGCTACGCGTAGATAGCGACGACCATCCGCGCGTCTACGGGTGCCTCTATAGGTCCCATAGCGGTAATCCCGAAACAGACCGACTATTCGACCACATCCAAATGGCTGCAGATTCGTTGCTACAGCAGATCCCCTCCGCAGAAATCGTGATCCTCGGCGACTTTAACGCCCATCACGCCGAATGGCTTGGTTCACGTTTAACCGATCATGCGGGGAGATCTGTTCATGATTTTGCCTTGGCATATGGTCTGACACAACTGGTTACTTCGCCTACGCAGATTCCAGATGTGGAGGATCATGCACCTTCCCTGTTGGACCTTCTGCTGACCTCTCACCCGGACGGATATCAGATTTCCGTCGACGCCCCTTTAGGCTCCTCGGACCATTGTCTGGTCCGGAGTGTGGTGCCACTCACGCTGAAATCGCGGTTGCATTCTGCAGGCTGCCGCCGTGTTTGGCACTATAGGTCAGCCGATTGGGATGGGATGCGGTCTTTCTTTGCATCCTACCCTTGGGGGCGGGTTTGCTTCTCGCCGGATGATCCCAACGTTGTTGCGGATTCTGTTGCTGATGTGGTACTTCAGGGTATGGAACTTTTTATTCCTTCCTCTGTGGTGCCCATTGGAGGCAAGTCTCAGCCATGGTTTGATCGCTCCTGTAAAATAGCATCATGCTATAAGCAGGAGTGCTACCAAGCCTGCTGCATCAGCGTTCCGGGATGTAAACACCAGCGCTCTAAAAAAAGAAGTATAATTCCGCCTCTAGGTCCTTCAAAAGAGTCATTGCCAAGGCAAAGTCAGAGCACATAGGCAGAGTTGGCGAGAAACTAGTTCGCCTTCCTTCTGGAACCCGTGCATTCTGGTCTCTCGCCAAGGCTGTCCAGGGGAATTTCTGTCAGCCATCTCTTCCATCTCTGCACAGGGAGGACGACTCACTGGCCCATACCGCAAAGGAGAAAGCCGATCTTCTAGGCTCTTTCTTTGCGTCTAACTCGACTCTCGATGACGGGGGAGTACTCCGCCGACCATCCCGCGGTGTGAGTACTCCATGTCGGAAGTGCACTTCACACAGCGCTCGGTTCGCAAAGCACTCCTCTCCCTGGACATCCACAAGTCGAGTGGGCCTGACGGAATCCCCCCAATTGTGCTGAGGACGTGTGCTCCAGAGTTGGCACCGGTTTTAACGCGTCTTTTCCGGTACTCCTACTCCCTAGGCGTAGTCCCAAAATTATGGAAGACGGCTTACGTCCACCCGATCCCTAAAAAAAGGCGACCGCTCTGACCCGTCCAACTACCGGCCAATCGCCATCACCTCCTTGTTCTCCAAAACAATGGAGTCCATTGTAAACTGCCAGCTCATGAGGTACCTTGAAGATCACCAGCTGATTAGTGACCGCCAATACGGTTTTCGCCGTGGTCGGTCAGCTGGTGATCTTCTGGTCTACCTAACTCACAGATGGGCGGAGGCAGTAGAGTTCAAGGGGGAGGCATTGGCCGTTAGTTTGGACATTGCGAAGGCCTTCGATCGCGTTTGGCACAAAGCGCTTCTTTCGAAACTCCCTTCCTATGGGCTTCCCGAGAAATTGTGCGATTGGATCACCAGCTTTCTTGCAGATCGGAGCATCAAGGTCGTTGTAGACGGTGCAAGCTCCGATTGCAAGCCTATTAACGCTGGTGTTCCACAGGGCTGCGTGCTATCGCCAATGCTGTTTCTTCTGCATATCAATGACATGTTGCATACCCGTAACATTCATTGCTATGCAGATGACAGCACTGGTGATGCTCTTTACACCGGCCGAGCCAATATTTCTCGGGAAAACATCTCCGAGTGCCGGGACAAACATGTGTCTGAAGTCGAGTCTCTGCTGAACAGAGTCTCGGATTGGGGGCGACTAAATATAGTCCAGTTTAACCCCCAGAAGACACAAGTTTGCGCGTTAACCGCTAAAATGAACCCCTTTGTCGTATCCCCTCAGAGTCAAGGCAGTCCCCTTGTTGCCTCAGCCAGTATCGGAATCCTCGGCGTCGACATATCGAGTGACGTGCAGTTTCGTGGTCACTTGGAAGGGAAGGCCAAGTTGGCCTCTAAAAAGCTTGGCGTGCTCAGCAGAGCGGGACAGTATTTCATGCCGGCACACCGCCTGCAACTTTACAAGGCGCAGGTTCGGCCGCACATGGAATACTGTTCCCATCTCTGGCTGGGGCTCCCCAGTACCAGCTTCTTCCACTTGACCGCATCCAGCGCAGAGCGGCTCGAATCGTCGACGACCGAGTGCTTTCCGATCGGCTCGATTCACTGGCGCTGCGAAGAGATGTTGTATCTCTTTGCGTATTTTATCGCATCTATCACGGGGAGTGCTCTGAGGAATTGTTCGGATTAATCCCAGCCGCCATATTTCGTGAACGCACTACACGTCAAACGTCCCGATACCATCCACACCATCTGGATTGCTTGGCGGTCCACCACTGTACGTTTCACAAGGAGTTTTTTTCCACGTACTACCTCTCTGTGGAATAGTTTACCACCGGCGATTTTTCCGGACCGATACGACCTGGGGACCTTCAAGAAAAGAGCTTACTCCTTTCTAAAGGGCCGGAAACGCACCCGCAATTCTCCTGGTGTTGCGGTTGATCATGGGCGGCGGTAGTCACTTAACATCAGGTGAGCCACATGCTCGTTTGCCCCTTCTTCTATAAAAAAAAATAGGAGTTACAAATTTCATATATTTAGTTTTAGTTTCATTCAAATGCAAATTATTAACATTAAACCAATTAACTAACTTAGCTGTAGCATTATTTACTTCGTCGTAATTTAATAACTGTCGTTTTAATTTGAAAATTAATGAAGTATCATCAGCAAACAATATTATATCATGGTTATCCCCTACTATATAAGGTAAGTCACTAATATATACAAGTAACAGAAAGGGGCCGAGAATTGAGCCCTGAGATACGCCCATTTGTACAATCGACCCGGAAGAACTCATACTATTAATGACAACTTTTTGCGTTCTGTCACTTCAATATGAAATAATTAATTTAAGAGCATCGCTTCTTATATCTTAGTGTTGAAGTTTCCTGATTAATGTTTCATGGTGAACACAATCGAAAGCCTTGGATAGGTCACAGAACACACCCAAAGCATCCTGTGAATTCTTCCATGCATTAAATATATCTTTCATCAGCTCAACACCAGCATCAGTTGTCGAGCGACCACTTGTGAAACCAAATTGATTTTTATGAAGTAAATTATTTACATTAAAAAAATTAACCCTTGATCCAGAATAATTTTTTTCAAAAATTTTACTAAGTATTGTCAGTACAGTAATAAGTCTAAAATTAGCGGGGTCCAATGTACTACTAGATTTAAATAAAGGTATTACTTTACTATACTTCATTTAATCAGGAAACTAAAAATAATAGATAGTTGAGGTGTTATTGTATCTATTATTGCGTCTATAACTTTAACAGAAATCCCTCACAGATTGGCGGTTCTCTTAATATCAACAGTCTTTATTATATACTATATATTTTACAATATCTTTTGATGACACTTTATGAAATGTAAAATTCTTTGTACACACATTTACATTTTGTTTAAGTAATGATTCGGCGAGGGCTGGAGAAGAATTCAGTGACTTAGTGGTTAAGATCGGAATATCAGTAAAATATTTCTCAAAAACCATTGCAACATCATGATTTGATTTAGTTAATTTATTGTTAAAACTTAACTGGTAGTTTGAATTGCGAGAGTTGACCTTACCAGTTTCACTATTAATTATACTCCATGTCATTTTAATTTTATTAGAAGCAGTCTTTATTTTGTTGCTCAAGTACAATGACTTGGCTAAGGAGCACACTATTTGAAATATTTTGGAATATTTTTTTACATATTCCCTAAATTCGACGCTCTGATTATATGACCTTTCATTGTAAAGTTCATTTGTCTACTCTTATGGACTCCTACTGTTGCCCATTCATTAAATGCCTTGCGATTGTTCAAGGAGAATGTTTTAGAAGTAAAAATATTATTAAATTCATTGCAAATGAGCTTAAATAATGTTCTATACAAAAAATTATTTTTTTGGTATGAAAGTAATGGAAGTTTTTTTACTATGTTACTTCTAAACTTCTCCAAGCGATGTGCATTTACTGGAACAAACACTACTTTTTTATCTACTTGCTTTTTGTGAACATAAGTTAATGAAACTAATTTTCCACAGTGATCAGAGCCCAATTTTTGAATTATACATTTATTTAACGGCTTAACATTTGTAAAAATGTTATCAATACATGTTGCACTAGATTCAGTAATATGTGTTGGCTTCAAAAATAAATTAAAAAGACTATAAAATTTAAACAATGATCTAAATTTAATATTGGTGGAGGAAGCTTCTAGGAGATTGATATTAAAGTCTTCACATATTACAACAGATCTATTCTGTTTATTAAGCTTAGCGAATACTTTCTCCATAATTTTTTCAAAAGTATCATATACAGAACATGGGGGTCTGTAAACGCTCACAACAGTGAGGTGCTCAAACTCAACACATGCCATTTCTACAGTTCGCTCAACAGAGAGGCTCACAATATCTTTACGTTGTTTACATGATAATAATTTACTAGCTAAAATTAAGGAGGCACCTCTTAAAACTGTTTCACTATTGAAGGAACTGACCACCTGGTGATTACTGAAGTTAAACATTAAATTATGAGCTTTTAAACAATTTTCAGTAATACATAAAATATGAATATTGTTGTTATTTAAGAACAATTCAATTTCTAGCCCTATACCTATCGTATATTCTGATGCACCAGGTGTAAATAATTTTTATTATCATTTTGTGGAGTTATACAATTGCAACTATTAAGGGTTTGTAAGCTACATTCTAAATTATTTAAATTATTATAACTGCTAGAGATTACCTATATTGTCTCATTTTCTAATTTAAATTACTTGGAACGGATTCCAAATTGCATGTCAAATCATTATGCTGCTCAATTGCAGCAGATGTCTGGGTAGCCAAGTCCTTGACTGAGTTAATATATAAATAATAAGATAGCACATTTGCTATCTGTCTTAAATTATATTTGTATAGCTAATACCTATCTGTAGTCAAAATTTTCTTTGTTAAATTATTAATATCTATTAAATTAATTCTATTGGTATAATTGTTACAATTTAATGTCGAATTTAAATTATTGTTACATGATAAATTATTTATAAATAAATTTAAATCATATCTTATTTTATTCTTCTGTGGCCAACCCAATGTAAGGCAATGTAAACAAGATAATTTTATGTACATTTAAAGTATTGAGTTAATCAATATATTTTTATATAATTGATTTTTGTTTACATTGCCTCTTCTCCTAATAAGAATTATTAATGTGCTATTAGGACAAAACTAGTTAAAACTTTATTCATTATATGACTAAAGGATTCTCCAGGCATACAATAATTATTAATCAATTATCCTTTTAAATGGTTATTTAACATCATGCCCAAATTTTTACCTATGTTATCACAATACATAATAACTTTATGTTTTTTAATATTTAAACTACTTTTTAAGTTTTTATTCTTTGTTATGGCACCATCATAGAGTGTTGGTGAAAATAAGGAGTCATTGCTATTTACACATATTGTCCCCGACGAACATGGTATGGAGCGTTGATTCTCACTCTGATGTTTTATTAAGGAGGCAAAGCGCTCCTCATTGTATTTACATGACTTTACCGGATCAACCAATCCACTTCCTAACAAGTACCAACCAGTGTGCCTTTTTCTATAATCTGTTCCTGGTCACAAAGGTTTCTTACACGTACTCGTGAGATATCAGTGGTTCTAAACAAGGTTCAAGCTACTTTCCATGGAAGGTCATTGTTTACCCTTTACATGAGTACACAACGGTGAGCTTGCTCAGAGTTCGGTGGAAAACTAACCCGCACAATCATTTCCGATCTCAGCGGAAGAACAATCTTCTTAAGGCTGTACATATTCATTAGTAAGACTACATCCATGAAAAGTTCCTCCTGTCCATATTTCAAAACACCTTGCTTAACTTCGATCTCACAACAATTATTTCACATAAAGTCTAGGCCCAGGATGCAGTCGTCTATTATATCAGCCACAATGACATTTGGCGGGTAGATCATGTTGCCTAGCTTCAACTCCATCTCCTTCTCTCCACGGACGGGAATGCGCTGACCTGTGGCTGTTACCAAATTAATGCGTTCTTGATGCGTATGCGGAGTCTCCAAGGAACTAACTTATATATTGGGAACTGACAACCGTGCGCGATACTCCAGTGTCTATGGTCAGTTTACACGGCACTCCATTGATCTCGCCCTTGGTGATTACGCTGTTCCCATCATGGGTTTATGAAACCGAAATCCTTAGGGCTCTTTTAACATCAGCCAGCACCGGCCCCGCAGTCCTGACAAAAGCCAGGATTTATTATATACGAGTAAAAACTCGTTTCCCTGCTGCTGCTATGCAGTGCTTTTAGCCGCACTACCCTCTCGATATTGATCACCTTCCCTTTCTACAGTTCGCTTAGGGCAACTGGATCGATGATGACTCCTTTTCCCACAACCATAGCACTTACATCTGTATCCTTTATTGCGGTTGCAAACTGTAGCTGCCGCAACCTCCCAGACACCATGGGGACGAAGATCCTGCTTTACGGCTTGCACCTCTAGTGCATGGGCCAAGTCTTCATTGAGCGCCCGAGCCTCACAGCAGCTCTTACTTCAAGGTCACGTATGCCGTTGATAAATGTCAGCACCAGGTTCCCTTCAATGATCGCAGGTACAGACTGGTATTCTTTTCGAACCATCTTCTCCACCTCAATGGCCCCCTGCTACATGCAGCGTTGCACGTGATCTTTACATGTTTCGGGTGAGCGTCGTTATATCTCGCCTCCAATGCCTTAAGGAGCTGCTCTTAAATCACTTTACTACCGAGAGCTTCCAAAACAGTTGAGGCTTGGTCGCGCAGGCCTAGGGTGAGTGCAGTCATGGCTTGACTTTTATTTCAGTCGTTCGCCTCCGTGACAGCCTTGAACTGGATTTTGTAGGCTGACCATGAAGAAGTCCCGTCAAACGGCGGCACTTTGAATCCACGTAGCGAAGGTTTTGTAGCTACTACGGGAGCTGTAATTCCATCCCCAAGTTTGAGTTCGTCCAGCATTTTCTTCACGTCAGCCATCACGTTGTTAACCCGATTATTCACTTGTTCGATTCAAATTTTACCCTCCGACAGGCGGTAGTCATGTTGAGCAATCCTATCCTTCACCTCCCTTATCTCTTTCCCGAAGGTAGCGTAAAGGTCCTTCATGAAGAGTATCTGTTATTCCAACTGACGGGCCTGCACCTCTTATCCGCCCCGCAGCTGCTCTTCCAGTCGGCGGGTCTGTTCTTCCTGTCGGCCGGCCTGATCCTGCAGGATAATGGTCAGAGCACCTAAGTCAGTTTCAGCAGATATAGGAGCTAGTGACAGACCGGCCTCCGTAGCTGGCGGCTGGCCCTCCGAATTCTGCGTCGTTGCACCACCAAATGGTCTCTGGTCAGTCTCCTGCTACGCAATTTATATTCGTGCAGGCTGCCCACCAAAATTTGTATTACCTGACACCGGAGTTCGGTGGTACTAGCGAAACTCCGGCTTCCACAGAACCGTCCACTTCCGACAATATATGAATATTTCAAGGAAATGTCTTAGCACTATTTTGAGAGAGCCGAGACACATCCCAATCTAATAGTAGTAGACGTAGCCACCTACGCCTCGACTTCAAACGTTACGGAAAATCTCCGGAGACCCCGTAACGTTTTGAGAAAACTCCTGATTCCTGTAGATTCAGAACACCGAACAAAGCGAGTAAGCCGTCAGTGCCTAGACACGCTATCCTAGTTCCGTCGGCGGTTAGATAGCTCAACAATGTCAAGACATGTTCAAAAGTAAACATAATATTGTTCCTTTTAGTGCAACGTTACATTCATAGATGTTTATTTAAGTGGAGATTATTTATTTTAGTGCGAGCTAAAATAGCACTTAGGACTCGCAGCCTCGAAAGGCCGTGAGTCCTGACAACTTAGCTACTGTGGGTAAATCTTTGTTTCAGAGAGCACGAGGGATCTGTGACAGTAAACACCTGGCTGCCGAGCTCCAACATGTCAAGCAAGTTTTGCATGACAACAAGCTTCGGGTCCCGCGCCTACGTCACAGAGAACGAGTGAAGCCGGCCACAGTCGAGCGTGTACCTGCTGTACTGCCATATGTTAGAGGAGTCACTGACAAGATTGGCTACATCTTGAAGCGCGCTTCCATCAAAACATACTTCAAGCCGCCGAAGAAGATTGGTCAGTTTTTACCATCAGTCAAGTGTAACGTCCCTCTGCAAGATGCAGGAGTGTACAAGCTTGATTGTGAATGTGGTCTCTCCTACATAGGACAAACTAAAAGATCAATTAAAACCCGCGTCAAAGAACATATAGCTGATGTGAAGAATCGACGCTCCGGGAAGTCTGCAGTCTGTGAACATGTACAGGATCGCCCCCATCACTACATCAGATTTGATAGACCACAAATCCTCGCTAAAGAACACCGATTCCTTCCAAGGATGATTCGCGAGGCTATTGAAATCAAAAAACATCCTAATTTCAATAGAGAAGATGGCTGGGTGCTACCATCTGCTTGGGATCCTATAATAAATAAAATTAAATCCCAACCCAAGCATACAACTGCAAGACTCCATGATACCATAAGTTCATACTGTGTAGATCGGAACAAAAGTTAAATTTTAATCTGTGGTAACCGCGGTTAACTATGACAGCTGGACGTTGAACATCTCAGTCCTTCCCGTGACCATGGGTGCTGTAAAGCTCTCGAAACGTCGGGTAATTAAAAAGTTAAATATACGCGATAAATTCCGTAAAAACTAGTATTATTTCAACTTAGCGCTTCGTTAAAGCCAAAAGGCTAACTGTACTAATTCACAGAAAATATACAAGACGAGGCTTCTAATACTGCGTTCGTCAAACCGCTTGTCAAGCATTGAAATTAGGGAAAGCGAGAGAGATCTATGTTTGTAATAATAATAATAATAATAACAATAAATAATGGCGTAGGGAAGTGACGACCCCATCGCCCGTTGACGTGACGGTTATGTGACAAAACCGCTACGTCCGCGCAGTCAGTCAGCACCTTGCCAAGAGGTGTGAGCGCCGTGCCTCGGCAAAAATTGATGGTGCAAGGGCCCGCTTGTGCATATGGCCTCACCATGAAACGGCGCCGGGTATGGGCGTCTCCCGTTAAATGACGCCCTGTATGGATGATGGAACATAGAAGATTGCGCAAAGGGCCGCTGCCTGGAGGTCGTCAGGGCGCGTCTGGAGCTGGCGCTGGACGCGACAGCATGCGAACCGCCAGCCGAGCGCGAGGTGCTGCACGACCACCCAGCAGCCCCTCGCATCCATCATCCCCACCAGCTTGCTTGGTGTCGGCAGGGTCTTCGCAGGCCCAGCAATCGGCACCCGCCACTGGTGGAGTACGCCGCATGCGATGGACCATCAATATGAATTTAAACGCATTGCGGGCGTATTTTAGGGCGAAATGGGGAGAAATTGGAGGTTTCGCGTATCGGGCTAGGATGCATCGTCTTTTTACTGAGCTGGAGCCTTCTATTACTGTCACCGAGCAAAACCTGGCAGACCGAGTTCGGTATATCTTACGCTCAAATATATTTGATGGCGCCGAACTCGAACGGCTACGACGTGAGGCTGTTTCCTCATCAAATGAAAACGCTACGGCTGAGGGTGCGGTACCACAAGTGGCAGAACAACCCGCACACGTGGATGCCGCCGTGAATACCCCAGTGGTTGCTGATTCAAACGATGATGGAACATTCACCCAGGAACTGGAAATAGAGCAAATGAGGAGTACATTGGAAGAGGCGATTATGGAAACGCGCAGTACGCCTCTCGAAAATCGACCGCGACTTCCCCGCATAGCCCTAAGCAAGCGGAATCGGGCTGTCGTGAGGGCTCTGAACCCAATGCTGGTGACCTATTTGGAAGCCAGCCGGGACCTTTGCGAGACGGACTCAATTCTCTTTGGCGCCGCACTGGCAGTCTGCCGTATTATAGGCGCCAAACTTTCCACGGCTGGACGCACTACTGGACAAAGTAGTGCTATCCCAGCCTGGAGAACAAGAATTGAAGAACGTATCGCAAAGGCTAGGGCCCTCATCGGCAGACTGATATGCTTCAGGTCAGGCAATACCAGGCCAAGGATTGTGCGCACCGTCAGGATGGCGTTTGCTGGGACAAATGTTAGTTTGTCCCAGCCGGATATAACGCAAAAACTGACGGAGCGCATAGACGACCTGAAGCAGAGAATCGCTGCTTGGGGAAAGCGAATTCGGCGATATACCGAGAGGTCGACACGGTTCAACCAGAATCGTCTCTTCCAGAGTGATCAGAAGAGGCTCTATAAATCATTGGAGCGACCAATGGTAAGTGGAACGGGCCCAGTACCGAATCAGGCCG